>JAEIHY010004707.1:0-46750 GCA_018904565.1 Drosophila tsacasi
AGCGCGTTAAGAGCTACATTTAATGTACTCTTTGCCGGAATGGGGTTTCCGCCGCAAAGCGACTGCCTCTCAGGCTGTCAGTCAGTTAGACAGTCGTCCATCATTCTGGGAGACAGTTGCCTTGATTTCAACTCTGGCTTTCAATTAACTTGCTGTTTCGCAGGGCGTGTATTTAATATATTTGCTTCGATAACTGCAATAGTATTCAAATTGGATAGCCCTTTGATATTTCAGTATTATTATAATTTAAATATAAAAAATATTATTTAGTTTATATCTGTTTCGTTTAAACACCTAAAGTGTAAATTCTTTGGCTACCAAAATGAAATAACTTGTTTAAAACACATTCGGACTCTTACAGAGCTTCTAGGCATTTTCCGAGAATATTCCCAATATCCCAAGTCCTTAGCACAGGGAGTGTCCAATTAGATGAATTTTCGTTGTTATAACAATGGCACATTTTTTCTCGGTTTGCTGATAAGGAAAATGTCGCCTTGTCTGCGAATGAAAAATGAAGAAAGTAAATACCTATAGTATAAATAAAGATTCGCTCAAGTATGAAGGAATTTACATTTTACCTGCAATTTGTCTTCGACGGCAGATGGCAGGAAAGGTCCCAGCCGATGAAGGCGTGCCAACTTCGCTGAGTTGCAAGAGTTTTCAATTTTTTTCTTATTTATTTTCCCTGGGAGTGGAAATTATGATAAATTGTTTGGGCCAGAAACTTGAGACGCCGCCCAAATTGAATTGGAAATTGTAAACGTATTTCGAGTGCAATGCTCATCTTCAAGGGCGGCTAATTGAACGAGCAATTTGTCGGGGACAAGCACCAGTGAAAGGGAAAATTAAATGTCTGGTTTTGATAATTGGATAAGCAGTCCCTGAAAAACAGGGAAACTTTTTTGCACTCAAAAGAAGCAGCAGAAGCCCAGGGATAAAGACATACTTACAGGGGGATAACAACCGCAGCCAATCCCTGTCCTTGAGCCCCTCGTAATAAATCTTTTAAAACGGAGAAAAGGAACAAAAACACCGAAGAATATGTAAATTTTTGACAGTTTAACTTAATGAGCTGAGCTGGCTCCGGTCTCGTCCTGGGCTTACCAACTGTCAGAAAGGGCACCTAGATGCATAAATCATTATTTATTTGCGTCGGGTTTGTCGAAGTGACTGGCCAGATAGGCCTTGCCAGGGAACCCTAGATAAAACTCAAGGTTGCATATATTTTAAAATCATTTATTAACAGTCATGGGCAAGGTAGCTCTTTTTACCTTTGATAGATATGACAAGGTATAAATCAGATTAATGGGTACATTTAAGAGTTTTTGCCTTCTCAATATCTGTTAACTTTGAAAGATTTTAATACATATTTAAGATTACAATAAAATATTTCAAACAGTTCTTTAAGTTTATCTCAAGGCTCTGTTACAAAATAATGAAACAGTCTTTGGCTCTTTTTGTGGCCAACACCAGAGGCTTACCCAATGTCCAAACGTGTTGAATATGCGGCATGAAAAGTGGAAAATATACTTTTATTATCCTTAGGCATCACACACGCACACTGGCACTCACATAAATCTCGTGTTCTTTTTTCTTTGGCCACTTTTTGAGCTCCGTTTACGGGATTCGAGGAGCCGGAATTCGGGACTCTGGTCTCTGGTCTCGGACGGATATGCAGCTAGTTTAATCTACTTGGACATGACAATAAAATTTATATCATCTTAACTTGGCTCTCTCTTTGGGCTGCTGCTTAGTGAAGTCCTTTCTCGCCTCTGTGGTTTTTATTTGCTCCTTGCCATCGCTTATTGCCAGAGTCGAGCGTCCTGCGTCCTGTGTCCAGCGACCAGCGTCCCGCTCTTGGCCCTGCGCTTCATTTTGGCCTCTTTCTCATCTCGTCTCATTTTATTTTATTTGCTGCCTTTTTTATGGTATTATTGTTGTTGCTGTGTCCGTTGGCATTTTCTTTTAAGTCCCGGACTTGTTCTCGCCGGGGCAAGGCAAAGGAAAAGCGCAGAGGGAAAGTGTATAAAAATAAAAAAATAAACATACAAATGCCACATTAAGCATGATTTGCCGCTTTTCAAGGCAAAAGTCCATTGGGCTTTTTATTCCCCCGAAATCGCTCCGCCCCCAGTTCTTTCGAACCCTCATCTGGCTTTGCTCGTTCGTGTGTAGATTCCAAGTTTATCAGCTGTTTGAATGTTGGCCATATTTTGTGCTTAACTGACTTTTGTTTGCCCACTGAGAAATGGTCCTCCATCCCGCGTTCCGCATCCCGTATCCCGAATCCTCCGTATCCGTAGCGTAGTGAAAAATTAATGTCATAATTTCTAATCTCCAGCATTTCCATGTGATTAACTTCTTCGAGCCTCACTTAATGGCGCATTACGAGGGGGCTTTGCTGCCCATTGACCAATTGATATATGTATGCCAATGACTTCCTTGACCTTTTCCCATATCGTTTGCCATAAGACCCCAAAAGCCGGCCCTCACAGGGCAATTGCATCTATATTTTCCATAAATCCATGGCAGCATTGTAGTTGAATTCGTAATGAAATTTCGCCTTTGTGTCTATGGTTTCGCTTGAATTCAATAAGCCAATCGAATTTTGCCGAAAAGTTGTTTGATTGCGTGAGCCAGAAAATAAACAAATATTTATCGTGTGCGCTGTGTATGCCTGGAAAGTGGGCTCTTGAAATTGATATAGGCCGAAGTATGAGTATGGATTTTGGGCAACCAATTTGGGGTTCCATCAGAAACGAGGGGAAGTGTCAGGAATTGAAAATAACAGAAGAATGCTGAAACCCGATTTTTAAGCTTTGTTAAATTCCTTTTAAGACTCAGACATCATAGATTAAGTGTGATTTAAATTACGTTACTCTTTAGAACATATATTTTTAGTTAGTTTTATGCATTTCATATTGTTTTCTATCATAATTCCTTTTCTCAGTGCACCAATTTCCCATCCCATTATCCCCAAAACCAATCGTATAGGGAAACCCGGCCCATTGAAAATACATTATTAATGAGGTGGGGGACGGGTTGAATTGATGTGTGCCGAATGCGTGCCGCTATCGTCACGCAAGCGCCGGCAGCGGCGTCCCAGGTCAGGCGGCCCAGAAAAGCGGAAGCGGAAATCGAACCGAGAGCCGCTTGGCGCGTGATCCTGGTCACACAAGGAAATGAAGTTTTCTTCTCAGCTTTTTTTTTTGCTCCTTTGCCAATACCATGCAAGAGTTATGTACACGAAATTGCTAAATATAGGTGCACGTTAGCGCTGTTCCAACGTGTATATTTTTTTATATAGTAGTCAAATTAACACCAGAAAGAAACTCTGGAGCAGAGAGCATGAAAGGAAGAAAAAGCAAGTAAACTTTTTACTTTGTCTGCTCGGCGAAAACTTTGCTCGGCAGATATTGCAGTCGGATGAGATTGTCGAGGGGTGGAAAAATCGAGGCAGACAGAGACCAGAATGAGGCTACTTTGCTCATTTTCTTATGCCAGACACAATTGCCAAACGCAACAAGGGAGTAGGAAACGGAAAATTTCGAAATTACATTTATTATTTCCCCAGCTCCTGCATACCATTTAGTGTCAAGTTTGAAAAGTTTTCCATCAGTATCTGCATGAAAATCTTAAAGCACTGACTTTTTTTGTCAATGCGAGATATACTTAAGAAGCTTTACTTAAGAATATTATACGTCCATGTTTCAAGAGTTAAAGGATTTCCTATACATTTTAATCGAAAACAAAATAAAATAGCGAAAATATTACATCTTACATTAAATCTTGAGAATTAACAAAAAATTATATACGAAATCGGGATTAAAATCAAACCTTGCTCAAAATTCCGGATTTCAAAAATTATACTTTACCAATCATACCAACCGTAACGAACACAGATGTTAGCTGTACAAATTTTGATAAACAAACAAGAGCACCAAAAACCGTTGAATAAGGTTCCTATTAAAAGGAAAATACCTTTTAACAAAGCATACACAAAATTAAAAGCTTAATATTTAAGTACTCAGTAATTACAATTACATTTTCCAGCTAGTTTTTCCGATTCTTACTCGGCTAAAACCTCCCACTCTGATTGCAATTAGTAATAAGTAACCGTCTTTGCATCCATTCAGCCTGCAATCAGGGCTTAAACGAGCTTCCACAAATCGATTTCCATCGGGAGGGAATCCGTCCATCCCAGGACATATGGCCCCCACTCATACATACATCAAATCGCTCATTTTGCGTTACTCCTTTGCCGAGGCAGTCAGACGCTCCTCCGATGGGATTGTGTCTGCGTTTGTGTTGCTGATTGTATTTGCTGCCTGCGATTGCAATTTCCTAGGCTTTGCCAACACAGCCAGCGCAGACATCTAGCATCTACAATAACTTTGGAACAACTACCTACGAGTGACGATGGAAGCCCATAAATACTGGGCACAAAAAATGCGGCTGGCGGAAAAAAGGGCGTCGGAAACTTTTGTCAACTTTGTGTTATAAACGAAGCGCTTGACTACATATTGACTTTAACTGAAAGCGTTTATGGTGATTGTGTGTGTGTGTGCGTGTTTATGTGCGACGGTGCACTGAAAATAAAACTGTACTACAACTATATATACTGCAGATGCTGCTTTGCTTGTGGAAATAATAAAACCCAGTTTGCAGTAATCAAAATTCATTTATATTTATTTATTTACACACGGTCATAAAACTAGTTATTTTATTTGAGTTTTCAGAAAATCCGTTAAAACTAATTAGTTTAGCTGTGCAAATTTGTTCCGTGTGTATGTTTGTGTGCTGTACATTTGTTTGTGTGTTTGGTTTTGCGAACGAGGGGCGCTATCAATAAATCTACAAAATGTATGAAAGGCAAAGTCTCTGCTGATGGCCGCCATTTGTGTTTGCGTATGTGAGTTTGAGTAAATGTGAGCATGTGTGTGCGACATTTTCCCAGTTTTTCTCTGTCTTTTACTGTTACGAAACAATGTTGGATGGTACTTTTGACATGTTTTCATATTTCGGGGAAAATATTCATGCCCTTTTCCCGGCTGAACATTGAGATGGAATGGAAAAGAAATGCATGAATTGTTCTGAGTCCGAAATTGTAACTTATTTTGGTAGTAATTTAACGATAAAAGAATGAAAATAAATGCTCTATTTTAACATTTATATATATATTTTATATTTATCAATCGCATTTTCGAAAGATGAAAGAAATATAATATTGCTGACATTTATTTTTATTTCCAACTAACTTTGTAGACCACTTCAAGTTCGAAGGCTCGGCCCAAAAGCATCCCTTGCTTTTATTTACACTTCGCATTTCATGCAAATTTAAATATTCAATATTGACACAGAAAATTGCGCTTTTAAAGCGCCAGCCCTATTTTTAACTCCGCCAGAGACCACCCAAAGCCACCTTGTGAAATATGTATTTTTGTTTTATCAACCCTGTCGCAAACACCCACACACAAACACCCACACACGCACAGGCTAACAGGACCAAACACACCCATCGACGGTCCTTTGGAAACTCAGAGCAAGGGCATAAAATATGCATCAAAAATTTGTCACATCTCGGTAAAATGGTCGAACAGAGTTCACCTTTTCAATGGCCACTTGACCCTCGGAAGCGTGCTCTACGTATAGAAGAACCCAAAGCAAATGGATCCGAGGCATTGAATTTAAATTGCGCATTAAATGTGACCATCAGAATGTGACCGTGCTCAGTGTGTGCGGTCATTTTCCAAGAAATTGATAAGTCAAAGTTCATAATTGGCTCCATGCGCTTCCACCTTTGGGGTTTCAACTTGACAGTTGACAATTTCTCCAGGCTTTTGAGATGAAGAATGTAAAGTGAAAGCTCTCTGATACGAAAGAAACATTGTGTGTTATGGAAAAATAATACCAGTTTAATAAGCATATTATAACGAAGAACCCAACTTAAAGGCAGCCATGGATACTTTTAGACCAAAGAATATATGTATATGTTTATTGCCTGCTCTTCCTGGCCTGGCTCCTATCTTTATCGACCGATTACCGTAGTTTTCCGGGCGCCGCAAATTGAAATAGAAAATGTGCCAAACTAAAACAAATAGAAACTTGCAAATGGCACAAAGTCCGTCGAAAGGAAGGCGGAAAAGTAACTTTCATTGCATGCACTTGAAGCATTTCCCCTCAAGACATTTCCTTTCCGTTTCCCGGGTTTTTGGTTCCTTGTTTTTTCTGTTCCTTTCATGCCCGGGCTTGTGCACTTAGCGTGTCATAGTCTAATTACAGGGCGTTATACTGACTGCCATTTTGCATGCTAGCAGTGCATTAGACACATGCCCCGCCGTGCGGCATGGATTTGTAGCGGCATGTTTACAAACACACAAAGCAGGAGCCGCCGAGACGGCCGGATAAATGAACAGTTGACTTATGCACTTTTCGGGTATTGCTTAATATGTGTAGCAAAAAAAATTCCTAAGATTTCCTGCCCGCCTTTCATTACGAACTGCACGCAAACTAATCTGGGTTTTAGTGCAAACAAAATTGCAGTTTGATAGTTTGGCGGGTAATCATGGCAAGGATTGCATTTTGTGAAGGGCGAAAAAGTCAATAAAAGTGGAGGATAGTAAATATAGGGATTTCTTTTAGCTTAAATGTATACTTGAAAATATTTGAAATTGTTTACAGAAATCATTATAAGCAAATGCGCTTACCTTAACTTAGAGACCTTTGTATTTGTAGCTTTTCCAGCTAATAATACTTAAGAAAAATGTGATTTAATCATCAAAAGCTTAAAATCCATTTCTTATTCGTGTATTAAATATTTAGATATCCAAAATTTCTTTTTTATAAAGTGCCTTCCATTGGCTTACTATTCCTCTTAATTGATATCCAAATTTCTTTTTTAGGCCCACTTGTCTGGCCTCGTTAACTTCTCAAAAAAGCTGTAAATAGATTTTCACGGTTAAAGCCGCAGCTTGTTCATTTCCAAGAACCTGCTCTAAATAGACCTAATCGATGGGCAATCAGAATCAACTGTCAAATCTAATCTGCAGATTCCGCTTCCTGATTCCTGGAAGACACAGATTAAATTGCCTCGGAAAACACCATCCACCAGCACTTCTCTACGCTCTCCAAGCAGAGGAGCGGATATCACACCACACATTGTCATTTATTACCTTCAGTACACTTGACTGGCTAACTGCCAAACGAGCGTATATAATATTTCATTATAAATTACACACGACTTACGTCAATTTGTTTTCGGTGGCCAAACAAAAGTGAAGTCTGGCAGGATGGCAGGCTCGCTGGCGGGAGTCCCGTAAGTAAGCCATAGCACACACAGTTACGCACAACATATGACGGCTCAGTTTATTAGACAGCAAAAACGGAAGTGGCCATAATTTACTAACGAAGCCATAACGGAAAATGGCCAGCACACAGATACACACCCACACTGGCACACTCTCCGCACAAGCACAAGCGGCAGAATGGCAGCCGTAAAAGTAAATTTATCAATCAAAGAGGCCGGGCAGAGAAAAAAGAAGGCAGGCAAACAGTAAGGGAAGACACGCTTTCGAATAGTTGTAGCAATAGACATAAATTTGCTACAACATGGAGAACTACTTGATGGCCATTAATATTTTGACAATTTTTCGCCATATCTAGCGGATATTGATGATGCCGAGGATGGATGAGTTTTTGCTGCTTATTTGTTTATAACACATACGTCATGTTAGTTATTGATGAGCTTGCTTGCCATGTGCAGGCCATCAATTATGTGCGGACTTCTCCTCCGGCTCCTTGTGCTGGCACAAAGCGAATAGTTCACCGGAGTCGTTAAAATGCAGCATAAAAATCGAGGAAAGCCCCCTAGAGTAAATAGTTCACATTATGCATACGCCCCGTTGTCCCGGGCACAATGTATGACACATTTACGATGCAGCAACGAATGCAGAAAAGTAAACGCTTGCACGCAGAATAAAAATTGTATAAAACATTGCTGGCATTTTAGAAAATTAGAAATTGCTATTCCTCAATCAATGTGTGTGATTTCTAACGAAATTCATTTTGGCACCTGGTCAAATGGAAACATTTTTGCATTAACAATTATAGTAAAATCCCATTTGCACATAGTGCACGCTTTTCCCAGTGTATGGAAAATGTGCACAAAATGTAACTGGAACGCAATTATGTGGCAGATTTTCCTCGCCCCCTCGATCATCATAAATTGCACTGGGTCGGTCGGAAAATGAGAAAAGGGAAAACTGATAAGGTGGCGAAGCACTTGCTTCGATTTCAAAACGACTTGGAACCAATTTCTATTCGCCATTTTTTTCCTCTTCCAAGACCCCCCTTCGTTGCAATTTTCTTAAGCAGTTTTACGCCTGAACGCTGACATAATGTTGTTAACCGATAATACGTTGAAATTGAAAAGGGAATGGAAAAGTAAGGGCAAAAGGACCGGAAAAGCGGACCGAGGACCAAGCATACCGAGCACAGCAGGAGCTGCACTCGGAGTCAGCGGCAAAGCCACACAAAATCTCTCACGACAAATTGCATATTTCAATTTGCAACAACATTCAGGGCCAGGAGCCACAGCGAGGCGCCCTTCTGGACCAGACACTTTTTCCGCACCCGAACCAACCTTATCTACCGCTAACAGCTCCACACTGCGGGAAAATTCCTAAAAAATACTAGTTTTAATTTTTAATTAATATTAAAAGCTTTCATTTATGTTTGTATGTTTGGTTTTACTTAGCTTTTCAAGGAATTTTAGTTTTTATCTTTGACTCTCAGCATAGACAACTAAAACTATTTTTTAAATTCCATAGATATAAAGGGAAATACATATTAGAAATATTGTAATTAAATTTGCGACTTAACAATAAGTTATGCCTGTTTCTCCCCTGTGCATTGGGGCTCCTTGAAGTCCTTTCGTTCGCCCGCAATTCTTCTTTTTTAAAAGTCAGGTGTCTGCCGCATATTGGTTTCGTTTAAATGCACTCTCACCTGTGCACTCGTATGCAAAACGCTGGCTGGTCGGCTTAAGCCGGAGTTAAGCTGATGCATGGGTTAAGCGGTAGAATGCATTAAGATTAAGTGGCCCGGGTCTGTTTCTGAATCTGAATCCGTACCTGCCCCGGATCCCGGCTCCTCCTGCGATCGGCTTCCGGGAGTGCGGTCCTAGTTATTACGTATACGCCGCGTGTGTGTGTGTGTGGGAGGTTGGCTTACATTAAACCGGTACATGTGCCTAACTAGCTTGCAAATGGCAGCCCAAGTGGCTGAAGGTAACAGGTGTTGGGATAAGTGCATCGTTAAGAAAAACCCAAAAGGCAAATGATTCCCACCCGTATCATTTTCGATGACATTTCGAAAGAAATTGCCATTTACGTTTGGATTTTTCGTAATAGGAAATTTGAGAAGGGGAACAATTCGAGAGAAACTCACACAATGCGCTTTGAGTGAACGTGTCCGGAGGCATCATAATATTTTACATTTTTATGAAGTGCCAGACGATGCCACGGGGCCAAGGCAATAAAAATCGTATTTTGTGGGTTATAAAAGTTCAGCAACAAGGCCGCAAAAAATCCAAGAAAGTTGGCAGCAAGAGCAACATTTTCCATTTGCATTTGACTCGTTTCGGTTCGTCTTCGTTCTTCACGGCGCTTTCCCTTTATTTTTCTTTTAATGATTTATCGGCATTTAAGTGTGGCATGGGCCAAGTGACGCATCGTAAAGTTTTCCACTCTCCGCTGGCTGCTGTGTGCGCCTAATTTAATGCAACAATTTTTCCTTCACACTTGCCTGCCTGCGCTGCCATCGCCTGGCATTTTCCTGTAGCATTTTCCTTCGCATTTTTCTCATTCACTTTGGGCTTATCAGCGAGGAAGCAAAGGGCATTTGTGTATGCGTAAATGCAGAGAAAGAAATGTAAAAACAGAGAAATGTTCCCATAACAATGTTCTATGAGTGGCACATATCGTTAAGCACAATTAATAACGCTTAACCTGGGCAGATTTAAGGCACACCTTGAGAACGCGAAGTAGAAAAAAAAAATGAAAAAATTTAAGTTTTCAGACTTTAGATTCGTGGATTTAATTATTAAAATAGTATGAAAACAAAGTTTTTTTATATGGAAATAGTCATAAATTTATAAGTAACACATAAATAATCGTACCTTGTGTTTTTCTATTTCTTTTGTATCTGTGAAAATGTAATAAATATTTTACTATAAATATGGTGAGAAATATTTAAAAAACACACGTTATGAGTAAATCCCCCAATTTATATATTTATTTATTTCTGCTTTCTCAGTGTAGCAGTGTCTCCTCTGCGAGTGTGTTTTGTGTACACGATGTAAATTGAGTTTTGGCGGGCAAAGTACTTTGTAATTTATGGCGTGCAATGTGCGTAAGGAGTCACGTGATAACTTCATACTTTTCCCCTCCCGCCGACGCATTCATATTTCTTTTACGAGCCCTTATGGGTGTGGGGAGTGTGTGTGTGTATTTATTTATGAGTGTTTAGCCGCATTTTGCATGACGAAATCATAATTTCATCTCTCGGTTGCTTTTTGACATTTTGCTTTGTTTCCTGCGGTTCCATCTAATATATTCTCCAAGTACGTGCAATATATTAAGTCGGTTGAGTTTATTAACATTATCGGGCCCCCGCTTACTCGAGATTATATAGCTCATTTAGGAATGAATTGGTATCCCCCATGTGCCGCTTTCATTCCGAATTTAAGCCTTAACATTTTCCAGTTGCCTTGGAACTAGTTTCAAACTTTGTGCTCGCACAAATTGTGGAAAAGTTGCCGCCGAGCAAACTTTAAGTTTGAATGACTTTTTGCATTTACGAGTGCATTTGCCTACTCACTCATGCAATTTGAGACAAATACTAAGTGGAAAATCGAGTTTCGCCAACTGACCGCAGGAACTTTAATTGGTATTCGGAGCAATTGACTTTCCAGAAACATTTTTTCCGCCTCCGGTTGCCCACAACATAACCAGAAATCCCCATTTATATCTTGTCTGCTAACTGAATTATTCAATTCACTTATCGGGCTCCTACTGGAAAATACTTGTTCAACTCCGTGAGGTCCATTCTCGAAAATCCCAAACATGTTTGTGTTAAACCTCCGACATCACTTAAGCCCCCAACAGTTTAACTACGGCCGGAGTTGGGAAAAAGACAGGAAATATCGAAAATATTGGCAACTAGTTCCATTCATTTGTCCGGAGCTGAAAAGTTTTGCTAAATCGAAAGCGTAAAAAAGGGAGGAAAAAGTAAAACTTAAGCGAAAGTAATAAACTACGAAACTGGAAATGCACTCAGCACCTAAAAACCAGGAGAAACGGTTCGGGACAGGTTCCATTCAGGAGTTGGGAGGAACAGCAGCTTGGCCATAAAGTGCAAAATGTCGAAAAAAATAATGATAGAAGACGAAAACTTACGTGACCGTAACTGTGTCACCTGGATAACTCCGGCGGACCGACAAAACATTTTTCCAAACACTGGGCCCAATGAACCTTAAACCAAAGACAAACACACTCCGCCCCAGCGACCGAGCAATTTATTAAATCGATAAAAAGCTGAAAACAAAGGGAAAATCACAAGGACGAAAATAAAGTGAGGGAAAGCTTATATTTTTGTATATAAATGCTTTAAAGGAAGTCTAACGTCGTATCAAAAGAAGTAGAAATGCAAGATAAAGCTCTCATAGAATCTGTTATAGTTTATTAATAACTAATTGGTATGTTTATTAATAATTTATTAAAGGAGAAACCAACTAAAAGCCTTTCATTAAGAACATAAAAGAAAACCTTTTTCGATTCAATTTTTATCAAAAAAATTCCACTCGACCAGAATACAGAATACATATACTTGAAATGTAACAAAGGGCGACACTAAACTTGAAGCTCAACGAAATGAAATTTCGCTACGAACTACCATAAAACGAAATGAACTAGATTTTCTTTTCCTTTTTTTCCCTTTGCAGCATCTTCCATCGAACACAAGTAGCATTGTTTGGAGGGCAGGAAATGAAAGGGTTTTTTTCAGCGAAAGGGGGAAATGTCTGGGAGTCTGGGGGCTACGACGACAATGCGGCTGCCAGGAGGCCAAGCAAAATGAGTTGAGGATATTGATTTCACCTAGTTTTGGTTGCCTGAAGGCTGTTTTCCGAACTCGGGCTTCCTGCTCTCCTGCCGTTAGTTTGCCACACTTTTTTGTTTATTTGGCTTTGTTATGGGTGTGAAAGTGTGTGCCATAAAACAAGCAATAGAATGTTGTGCGAGCATGCTTGAAAATGAATTTCAATAGCAGAAACTTTATTATCAACAAATTGCTCTACATACTCAAGTGGTTTGTCAACTAAACTTTGGAATTTGGAAAGGGGAAAAAGTTATGAAATATTCTAAAAATGCATTGCAACATTATATTTGCTCTTTAGTAGCTACGTTTTTATTGACATTTAATAATTTATATATTTAATTTTTATTTTTTAGCTTAGTATTTATTCAGAGAAAATAAATATAAACCAAATAATTAAATATAAATCAACAGAGAAAAAAAAACCCAATTGTTTCCACACACTGCGGCTTTCATTAATACTCATACAGTTTAATTGGAATTTAGAACGGCGTAATAAATATAACATAAATATTATTTTTAATTATTTTCGCATGCGCTTTTCTAACTTCCCAAAATGCTAGGCGCTGAAAGTTTGATATTTTAAAGCCACTGCAAGGCACTATATTTGCATAATTCCATTTTATTTTGAATAATTTAACTTCCTCCGTAAATCACTGCGAGTATGGCATTCCTAATCCCTTTATCTTGGCCTTAATGAGGAAACTCTTTACGAGAGCCCTGGCTCAACAGTGTCAATCACTTTAGTTCCATTTAGTCACACACTGCCAAAATTTGGTAACATTTTGCTGGGAAATGTCTGCTATTAGCTGGCAGGAGGAAAGCAGAGGGCAGGCCACATGCCACAAATATGATTAAATTTATGCCAGTCAAATAACACAAAACTGTTGACACCGCTCCGAAAGACGGCAACTCCCAGCGGCAACGACGAGTCTGAGCCAGCCCCGAAAAGTTGACATCCAAGTTGTGATTTGCCGGTTGCAAATAAATGGCTGAAGCTCAGCAGTTGGGCGCAAAAAGCGTGAGCATGTAAATTAAAACATGTTCAACTTATTAACAAGCCCGACTGCGGGCCCCGAAGGGCGCATTAGTTTTCCGACAAACACATATTTGTATGCGCGCTCCTACAAAATATTTACATTTGCTGAAATTATGCGGAGCAAACTTCTTGCCGAGCAGCAAGCAAAAACTATTGTACAAGTTTTTTAAGGCAAGACATTTGTGGGCGGGTCCCGAGCTAAACTTATGTCTGTCTGGCATTTGAAAGAACAGAGGAAATAAATGTGGGAAAATAGGAGATAGGTATTCTTTTAATGAGCTTACACATTTGATATTTGAAAAATCAACAAAGACTAATTAAACTCGAGGTATTATGTATGATTTTTAGATATATAACTCGCATTGTTTGGTGTCAATTCATTAAAGAGTACGGTTTGTTAAAAAGGAAAAAGAATGGAAAAAATACTCTATAGAGAAATATATTCTTAGAGACATACATTTAATACAGATCCGTAAAATAAATTAAATCATTATATTGATAAGATCTCCCTTGATTTAGGCCCGAGTTACTTGATTCTAAATTGTTTCCAGTGCATCTATATATGTGCTGACTTCTTCTCGGGGGCAGTCATAAAAGTTTAATTCCTTTTGCTCTGGTTGTTGTAAGTAGCATCCCCCGGGGGCTGCAACTTGCAGGGAACGTCGCCATTTTTGTTGAAATGACAACAAAAGTTTTCTGGCCGGGTTTTTGTGCGGGTGGCCGGAAGTTTTGGAGACAAGTTTTAAATGCTGTTTGCATGTTACGTGGCTTCCCCCTTACCGCGCTTTCGGGGAAAGACCTTTCTGGCCCCAAATTGCTGTAATGACTGTAGCGGGGGAAGGCTGAATATTTGCGGCCAGCTAGGAATTTATTCGTGTTGTTAAGAAGTTCCATAAGAATTAATATACATATTTTGGGGCAATTATGCCGTGTAATGTTTTCACAAACTAAACTGCTGTGTTCTCTATTAGCAAATTATTTACATGCCAGACTATTCCTCCTCTTACATTGAAAGTTATTAGCTCAGTTACTATAATTTTCACTTAGTTTAAATGTTCAATTTTAGCTTATGTTTAGACTCTGATTTGGGTGTATCTTTAAGAGGACCCACTGAACTATGTGTGAATTTCGACACCGTTGCGACATCGATGCGAGAAGATTTTCCACAGATATTGACATTGGTTTCCATTCGGTGACCCGCTAACACACATAGTCCCGTTCTTGCTTGGTTTTTGGCCAAGTCTGAATGGATATTTGTATCTATATGCGGTGCCCTTCCCCGGCCGTGCTCCATTCCCCTCCTGTGGTCCACACACGTGCCACGAGTCATTCTTTGTTCGCGCTATTTATAAAAGTCACTGACACAGTAACTTGCTTTCCTCCTTTGGCCTTTATGCGGCGCTCGTTTCCCCACTTCTTCTAACTCTTGCTAACAGAGCCGTGCTTCTCCCTTTTCCCCTCCCAATTTTCCAAGCCCTTCTGCGCCCCAACTCTTTTTCCGCTTTGATAAGCAGGTCCTTTTGTTCCAGGAGCGAACTTTCTATGTGGGCAGCAGGCGAGAAACCCGTGCTCATATTGCTTTTGTTGCACTTGTTGTTGTGGCCTTTGTTCAGCTCAAGGGGCGGTGGGTGGCTCAGCCTGATGTTGACTGGAAGCTCAGCTACAAGCGTGCGATATGTATCTGCCAAAGATGCAGCTGCACGAACTTCCCTCCTCCACCATAGATACATTTATGTTTGCATTTTGCCAACTATTTTGTGTTCTCCGCTGTGAAGTTAGTTTAGTTTCACTTGGCAGTTGCCTTAAAGTTAAGACATCGCTTTTCTTCTGAGGAAAGAATTTCGCAAAAAGATATTTCGATATAGTTAAATTTAAAATTTCCCTTTAAAAATCGAACTTATCCCTTCTGCAAGTCACCACTTTGCCTCCTTAATCCGTAAGTGTCCTTCTTCAACAACTTACACATATCACAGGATTACCAGACACCGGCACGCTAGCAAAAAGGGATACCACCTCGGGAAGAGGAAAAACCTTTCAATACAAAAATGTCTTAAGCTCTGAAACGTGTCCGCTGCGATTAGGATCCACTAGACCAGGAGAGCCATTGATGACTGAGGGCTTTCGTCAGGGAGACGGGAAAAGAGTTGTTTACGTCTAATTTGCCTATTTTCGAGGCTTAGGCGCTCATTTGTCCCGGAATCGAGTCAATGGAGGAAGCCTGATTTAATGCCCTGTTTACCTACTTCCTTACACCGGCTTGATTAATGGTTCTGGCCTTTCAGCCGACGGCTTAAAGGCAAAGTCTGTGAGTCTCTTTTCTGGCCTCGATGTTTCGCCCCTTGATAACTGGAATTCCTCCAGGACTTCCACCGGAAAGACAATCAATTTTTGCATTCCCATTATCCACTTTCCTCCATAATTTTCTTGAATTGAGCAGCTGTCAATTAGCATTTCTTTTGCTTCTGCTACACTGAGAAAATAGCTTACTGAAACTTACTAAAAACTTGTCAACAACTTTTAAATATTTTATTAATATATTGTTAAGAACTCTTGTTTGCTAGCTCTATAAATGTATCTTAGTAATTATTAATATTTTAAACTCTCTCTTATGTATTTCTTGCAGTTGGTTCGCGTGACTCCTCCGGCAGTTCCTCCTCCTCCTCGTCGTCCTCTTCATCGGGAAGTGGAAGCAGCACCTCCTCCTCCTCCTCGTCCTCATCGTCCTCTTCTTCGTCTGCCGGCGGAGGAAGCCCCACCAAGTATCCTGTGCTGGTCTTTGTGCACGGCGAATCGTATGAGTGGAACAGCGGCAATCCCTACGACGGATCCGTGCTGGCCAGCTATGGACAAATATTGGTGGTAACCATAAATTATCGCCTCGGAGTGCTGGGTAAGTGCTCTGCACACTCGCATCCTAATGCTAATTGATATGCCGAGTGCATGACCAAAGGACGAGCGACTGTCGGACGGGTGGGCGGGTGTTGCCAGCGCAATGAGGCGAACGTGCCGCCAGTCGGGCTCTCCCGGCCGCATGTCCCTCGCCCTCAATATGAGCCAACCTTTAAGCCAACCCCTTTTGCAACAGCAACTGCACTTCCGTTGTAACAACTGCAGCAGCAACGAGGCGTACATTTATTCCATAATCCAACTAATTTAGTTACAGTGTGAGGCAACATTTTATAGAGAAATGAATGGGGACACGGAAATTGTAATTAAATATAAATATTCTTGCATTGAAGACTTAACTAACTCCAAATTCTACTTCTTTATCTTTTCAAAATGTATTTGGTAAAATTCTATTAGTTACTAGTAAGTGTAGTAAATAATTTTTTTTTTCAGATGTAATTTCCCCCTCACTATATATTATTACAGTGTATCTTTTTAGAACATAGGTAACCATTTCATAGAGCTTAATTAAGCCCGAACCACTGTGCATTTCCCAAAAAACATTGTGCAAATTCAAATGCGGCAACAAAATTAGTGTGACCCCATTTGGCGCCAACCACTCTTCGCGGCGACCCCTTTTTCCCTGAAACAACCGAGTCTCCTGCTGCCGCTGCTGCTGCAGAGGAAACGGAAGTGCTGACATCATGATTTGCACGCGTGACTTTGCACATTTTTGCGCTGCAGAAAAGAGTTGCGTTTGACATTTTAAATAGGCGGCGGACTGAACTGGGCGGCGGCCGACTGCCGGACTGAGTGACTGACTGACTGGCCGCACGACTGGGCGGCGAATCGATTAAATTTCCATTCGCAGGCCAATCGGGCGTGCGAGGAAAACTGCTGATTAAGTGTGGCGAACGCCCCTGACTATTTGCAGGCTTCTTGAACGCCAACACGGACCGCTACTCGAAGCTGCCGGCCAATTACGGCCTGATGGACATCATAGCGGCGCTGCACTGGCTCAAGGAGAACATCGAGGCCTTCGGCGGGGATCCCAACAGCATCACTCTGGCGGGCCACGGAACCGGGGCGGCCTGCGTCCACTTTCTCATTTCATCGATGGCCGTGCCTGAGGGTGAGTGTGTCCACGTTATTTTGTCAGACATATGAGAGCCTGTGCACTGACAACCCAATTCCCCATCTCATTTGCCACGAAGAGAAAAACTTGGCAATTGATGGGGAGATAGTTTTTACTGATGTGAAAAAATATTGCTGTCAATGAAAAGCCAACAAAAAATGCATGCAACTGCATATACAAAATATTTAAAGAACAATCTATATCCAACTTGTTGTATATTTTTCTGTGTATTTTTCTTAAGGCCTGCTCTTCAATCGCGCCATCCTGATGTCAGGATCCGGCCTGGCACCCTGGTCGCTGGTCAGCAATCCGGCCAAGTACGCCGCCATCGTGGCCCACCACGTGAACTGCGCCTCCGACCTCCCGCACGCCCACCTCATGAAGTGTCTGCGCGAGAAAACGCTGGAGCAGCTGCTCAGCGTCCCCATCCGCCAGCCGGAGTTTGGCTTTGCCTTTGGTCCCAGCATCGACGGCGTGGTCATCGACGGCGGGGATTATGTCCCACCTGCCCCAGGGTCGCCGGCTGCCCAGGCCCAGGCCCAGGCTTCGACGGCGGCGGGTAATGGACTCGGCGGAGAGGCGGGAATCGCAGCAGCCGGAGGCTGGGGAACGCCCGGGCAACTGGAGAATATCGGTGAGTAAACGAGTTACTGAAGATGCCTTTGTAAATGACACTTTGTTAATTAGAAGTTGTTTATTTTGAGTATTTATGATTGTTGTTTAAAGTGTATTAAAATAAGAATGAATCTGTGACTAAAGTATATTAAAACAAATTATTTTAAATATTCTTCGCAAAGTTCTTGCTTATAAACATAAGAAGCGGCCCTTTTTAACACCATTTAAAAATATAATCAACAAAAAGAGTTTAGCTTAAAATATTCAAAACATTGAACGTTTTTTTTTATTACTTTCTCTTTCTCGTGGAAGTTAATTAAATTCATTAAAAATTATTTTAGTGCATTTGGTTGCGTTTTTCACTTGCCACGAAAATTTCTTTCATTTCCTTTGAATAATTAAAATAAATTATAATGCAAACGCACTTCTCTCCTTGCCCTCTCCCAACTTTCATCAACATGACTCCGACTGCTCCTGCGGATGACGATAATGACGCCGGCGTTGATGATGATGATGATGATGACGGGCACTTGTTACCTCCCACACATGGCCACATGAACGAACACCAACACACACGCGTACACAACATGCGGCGGACTTTTTAATTAATGCAGTATTAATGAGAAAAACTGCCATTAACAAGTTGTCAAGGTAAGTTGGGCCAGGCCAGCAAATGCTTAATTATTTTTACCTTAACTCTCACGCCCTATAAACACACACTCATATATAAAGAATACATTAAGCATTAACTTCATTATTTTAGGGAAATAAAAAAGAATTTCATTCATTCTTTTAATTTTTATTTCATATTTTATTATTATTGATTATATTATATTAAAAAAGCATAGATATCATAATTTTAGGGAAATTAATAAAGAATTTTATTCAGGCTTCCATTCATTCCTTCATATCTTATAATAAAATCTAATTTAAGAGCAAGAAGCAAGTAAAATCTGTCATAAATTTCTCCCCGTGCAGGCTCTTACTCTGTAAGCCCAGTTTGGACCTTAATTAATCTAAAGTCTCGACTTCTTTTGGCAAGTTTGTGCCTGCTTTGTTAAGTGTCAAAGGAGTTTTATCTTGACTCTTTGCCACGGCACGAACCCACTAACAGCCGCTGGTTTAGCCAGCGATAAGATTTACCCACGGACCAGGAACAGATTTGCCCGCACACCTGCACAGAGTATAATTAATTTATGCACATTAGGCACGCAAATGCCGGGCTCCATTTCGTTACAAGCTCGGCTCTCTCAGCCGGCCATTGTGGCTTCTGTGGAGTCCAGTGGGTGGAGTGGGCCACTTGATTTATGCACTTTGTGTTTGAGCCATTTTACAATGTTAATATATATTATTAACAGCTAATTAGCTGCGATTTCATAATTGATGTGCGGCCCTTTCAAGTGGGTTGGTTGTAGTGATGGGAAATTATTAAGGTATTAAGAAAAATGAAATAAATACATTTAGTATTCTCCAAGCATCATGTTAAATAATATTTTAAAAAGTGTATTTTATATTATAATTTATAATTAAAGCTTCTTACCAGCAGTACCAGTAGCCCTAGGCCTTCCATCACTATCCAACTGCTATTGAAGTCAAGCACTAAAGCGTGCTGCAATTGAATTGATAATTAACCGAGGAATTGGAATGCCAGCCAATCAAATGCACAGTCAATAGTTAATGAGAACTCTTTTTGTGCTGAAAATTGCAGCACTTTGATGTCCGTCCTTTGAGCAGGACGGGCACGAGTGCTGGCATTGCATTGTTGGTCTAACTTGAATTTATCTTGGTGCGCTTTGTAAACTGTCAATGCCCTGGGGGCTATTAGTGGGTCTGGCTGCCAAAGGAGTATAAATATTTCTTTGTGCACATTTAAAAGCAATTTGGTGCACTCACACACTCTCGGAGGCGGCGGTGGTATGTCCAAAGGAATTCCATTAAACACATGATGCACAAAGAGCAAATAAAATATACCAAATATAAAACGCAAAACTTTCAACCCAAGCAGCATCCACTCGTATCTGCCTCTATCTTGCGCTGTGCGTAAGCAAATAGAGCAAAAATAAATCTAAAATTGCAAAGACTGCAACTTGAGGCGACGTCCACTGGCTGAGAGATACTTTCTCAGCTGGTTTCGGCCAAGAGCTGCTTCCAAGTTTTATATCTACCCAGAGTGCGGTTAGCTGCAAGGGTCAGCTCAACTTGTTTAACAAATGGACGCAGCCAAAGTTTAGGGGCTAAATTATTGTGGCAGGGAGATAAATGTGAATTGACGCTTGAGGAATGCAATTTGTTGGTTACGAATTTGTAATTGCAAAAGCATAATTTATTTATACCAGAGACGAGCACTGAAACAGGGCACTTGTTTCATTTTCCCATTCTGTGTGAAGTTAATCTGCATTTTCTGGGCAATGCTATCGCCCCTCAATCAGCAGTTCAGGTGGTTTCACATTTTCGGAGGTGCCTCATCTTTGGCCAAAGAGACATTGACACCCCACACTTAAACTGTGAAAATGTTACACCAAAAGAAATAATCTTAGCCTTTAGAAAATATTCATGACTAAGTAATAGTTAATGAATTGCAGAAAGGTTTACAAATCACATCTGTGTCTTTGTGTACTAATTTTCATTTAAGAAATAAAATCTTATGTTTATTTGCATTCATTCTTTCCTATTTTCAACTTATAATTATAATATTATATTATTATGTATAAGCTGATAAATTACCCCAAATTATCACAATTTTGACGAGTGCTGCCATTGACTCGGTCATTTCTCATTCGCATTTTTGCAGATACGACCTGATGGCTGGCGTGACACGTGCGGAGGCCTTTTTCAGCTTCAATTCGGGCGACGTGCAATATGGCATCGAGGCGGATCGACGGTCGAGAATTTTAAAGGCCTACGTACGCAACACGTACACGTTCCATTTGAACGAGATATTCGCAACGATTGTCAATGAGTATACGGATTGGGAGAGGCCCGTCCAGCATCCAATTAATATCCGGTGAGTAATTGCGTTTGTATGCGAGCCCCTCGAACCCGGGACTTCACCTGATGGAGATGGGTCTGCGGATGTGGAAAGGGTGGGACTCTGGAGGAGTGCGGAGTGCGGAGCGGGTTGTGTGTGCCAAATAAATATTTCGTTCTTAATTAAATGCGCAATGGCATGCTCCCGATCTCTGGCTCCGGTGCTTCATTCCCGAGCAGGTTTCAATTAAAGCGGCTTAAATGAATCTTGATTTCAATCTTATGGCAAATGAAATGCAAATTTTTGTCCATTCGCTGTGCTCAGTCTGCCTGCCAGCCAGTCGGCCTGCCACTCTTCATAAATAATGCTCGGTTGCAATTTGCTCCGTAAAACGGGTCGTATAAGTGATATGGAAATTGCTCGCATGCCAAACCAATCTAATGTGTGATTTGCCATTGCTTTTCCGATATCCATCAATATTTATGTTAGCGTTTGGGTCAAAGTGACACTGCCGGCTGCATTCGAGTCATGTTTCGAATTTTTGGCTCTCGTTTCGCATTGCTCAAACAATTTATTACTGTTTGCATAATTTATGCCAAATTACATTTCCATATTTCCAAAGAAATGTCCCAAACAAATTGATTTCCCGAGTGCAACGCGTGGCGTATACTTAATACTTCGCTTCGTTTGCCGGAGTTGTGCGGACGTGCGGCAAGTTGCTTGCAATGAAGCACGACAAACGTTTCACGCACCAGCTGCGACACGGGCCGACTTTTCCGGAGAGCCTTGATTGCAGGTGGGCTAAGCAGATGAAGGGAATAAAGCAAGGCAAAGTTTCCACCTTGCACAGAAATACCAAGCAGTTTCCAGATTATTCTTAATTTTTAACTCTTGATAAATGAACATTTACTGATCTAAGTTCTATAAGCCCTGCAAATTTTAAGTATTTCCCTAAGCCTAAGCTCGCCTTACTTTAAACCTTTAATGGGACACCGACACAGCTGAGCCCATATTCGGTGCAGCTCCTGCTAGTGGATCCATCTTTGCTGCATTGAAACGATATGTATGCAAATGCGCCAAATGGGTTTTATTCAAATTTTACGCTAGTGCATTTCGAATGCTAAACAAACTAAAAAAATATATAAGAGGGCAGACAGACAAAATAAGAAAAAAAAGTGCAGAGTATCGCAGGGGAATCATGAAGCCCCGAAATAGGCTTCGGCCAACGTTGGGGACGCCACTTGGTAAACAGGTAAATGCGGGCCACATCAACCAAAGTGGCAGCACTCAAAGTGGCTTGTTAGTTGCGCACTTGAACACAGCTCGATTGGCGGAGAGCATTGGCAAAATAGCCGGAAAATTGCCGCAAGAGCAGCGGCGAGGCAAATATTGAAAAATTGTTATTTCATTTTAATATTATTCTTTTCCCCCCATTTATCGTATTGCCTTTGCAGGGACGAAACACTGGAGGCACTGAGCGATGCTCAGGTTGTGGCCCCGGCGGCTCAAACGGTGGATTTGCATTCGGCGGATCATCGCAACTCGTACCTGTATGTGTTCGACTACCAGACCCGCTTTGGCGATTATCCTCAGGTGGGTTTTTAAAAATTTATTTTTAAAGATCATATAGCTAAAATCATATAGATAAAATCGAACAATAAGCCATTCTTAAATATGGATTCATATCAGTAACTAAGCTTTTAAAATTATTTTGAATCAAATTAAAAGTAAGTAAGTTTGCTTAGGAAGTATAAAAGTCTAGTTATATTCTTGCCTCTTGCCTTACTTCTGGCTATTTGGAATTTTAATACGCAATACATTAATTATTGAATCTGCCCTTCTTATCGAGTTCATCCTTGACCTAAATTAATTATCGTTTCCGAGGCAGCTCTCTGTATCAGAGCTCGCGTCGTTCACTCAACCCAAATATCCAAATTGAATAGTAGATCAAGTCGTTAGGTCCACTTGTAATGGTAGACTGAGTGGGGTTAACGCATTAATACAGAGTTAAGGGGCTGATGTGAAGCCGTGCACTTAATTTGGTTTCTGGTTCTCTGGCACTTTGCAGCGCCAGGGCTGCATTCACGGCGAGGACCTGCCCTATATCTTCGGTGCACCGCTCGTTGGCGGCTTTAATCACTTCACTCGCAACTACACGAAAACCGAAATCAGTCTATCGGAAGTCGTGATGTTCTACTGGTCCAATTTTGTGCGAACAGGGTAAGTGCTCTTCAGACCTATTTCTTTATACACTCACGAATAAATCAAATCAAATCAAACACACTCTATAAGTTTATTTTAATGTTTTTTTAAATTTGATTATATTTATATCATATAAGACACGATTATTTTTCTTAGTACACTCAATTACCAATTTACCAATTACCATTTACCAATTACACCACCACAAGCTCTTTTATCGCCCTTATTAAATACTAACTCTTGTCGACTTGCAGCAATCCAAATGAACAAATGGAGGCGGAGCATGGCAGTCGCCAAGAGCGGAGTCGCTACAAGACCATCGAGTGGACGGCCTACGAGAGTGTTCACAAGAAATACCTGAATTTCGGTAAGGAGTTGACGAAAATAATAAATACTTGTATATTATATTAGATGTAAATAAAATAGTATACAAAGTGTTTGATTCAAAGTAGCCTTCAGCTTTTAATATACCTCTGTTTAATACCTGAAAACAATATACGAACCTTAACCTGTATCATAAATTCTAATCATACTATAATCTATAAGTTCAAATGATCAAAAATGGTATACTAATAGTTTTTCCCCTTTTCTTAATATATCCCCTGCAGACACCAAACCGAAACTTAAGAACCACTACCGAGCACATCGCCTCTCCTTCTGGCTGAACCTCATCCCGGATCTGCACAAGCCTGGTGGCGACAACGTACCGGCTGCTCACCACCAGCTGCGGGACGATGACGATGAGGACAACAACATACCCAACGACGCCTCCGTCAAGCCCCTCAATCCGCCGTACACTTCAAGGGCTGCCAATGCGGCGGCCATGGGAAATTTCACGATCTTCACCAACCAGGTCTTCTCCCTCCTTAACCTGAGTTCCCCCTCGTCCTCGCTGCAGCGGAATGGCACTCGGTATGGTGGCGCCAAAATATATCCGGATGATATGTTGGATGGCGATCATGGAGGTGGGGCCGCCAGTGCTTCGCAGGACAATGACGGCTTTGCGGCCTATTCGACGGCTCTGAGTGTGACCATAGCAATAGGGTGTTCCCTGCTGATCCTGAATGTCCTCATCTTTGCGGGGGTATACTATCAAAGGGACAAGACCCGGCTGAGTGAGCCGCGTCCTCAGACCAAGCTGAAGAGGCAGGAGAACGGCCAGATGCCGAACAACATCTGCGGCGACCTGGAGACCCTGACCATTCATGCCAAGAGCGATCCAGCCACCATACTGTCGCACCACCACGCCATGCAGCACCACCAGCTGCCGCCACCGGAGTTCGCGGACATACCCCACCGGGCTCCTCCGCCGCCGAAGCACATGAAGTCCCTGCAGGACCCCGGCGGCGGTAGCTCGGTAAGCGGCGCCGTGGGTGTTTCCGGCGTGGTCCAGATGCCACCGCCCCATGCTCTGCAGGTAATGGGCAACCAGTGCGGCACACTGACAAAGAAGAGCTGCATGAAGCAGACCCAGCAGGCCCAGGCCCAGCAGCACTCGCCCGCACAGCAGCAGCAGCAACAGCAGCAACATGTGGTTACCCACCAGCAGCATTTGCAGAATCATCATAATCAAAGCATGACCACTGTGCTGACCACGGCCGGTGGCCTGGTGGTGCCAACTCCGCCAACAGTGCCGGTGATTGTGGCCACCACCACGCAGCACCAGCAGCACCAGCAGCAGCAACACCAGCAACAGCAGCAACAGCAACAGCAGCAGCAACATCCGCTGATGGACGAGTTGCGTGTGTGACATTAATTGACCGTGCGTTTTAAATGCGACCTCTAAACGCACAGAGTCCCTGCTGTCACATTCCTGATCCTCTCAGCCCCAAGTCCCTTTCCCATGCTTTCTCCGAATGTTATATGTAAGTGAGTGTCGGGAGCCAGAGCTGTGTCTATCCAATACATACAGAAGCTCCTCATCTTCTAACTCCGTTGCTAGTTGGTTTTTTAAGAATTACCCTGTAAATAGTTAACTAGGTGTAGATTGTTGTCGAACTCATTATCAAGAAGAGTCAACTTAACTGAAACTAAGCTGGAAAACTGTTCACTAAATAGTTTTGCCTTTCTTTTTGCATTTTTTGATCCCTTTTTAAAATATAAAATTAATTTTGAAACGTTTTCTGTAGCTATTGCATAGGAAATATTGTTTTACTCTCGAGTTATATATTTTTCAAATAATAATATTATTTAGTTAAAACTCCGAATTTATTTAATAGAAAGAAAGAACAAATCGTAGTAATTCCTTAATATATACTTTTAAATATTACAAACTTATTTCCTTATTTAATTATTTCCAAGCCATTATAGATTTCGAAACTAATTAGGACCAATAAAAACTGTATTCCAAGTTAAGAACACGTTTTCATCTCTCCCCTTTGTTGGCATTAATAGCAAAGTCAAGATAGTAGGAAAAACTACAAGAATTATAAATAAAAAAAAAAAAAATATTAACATGAATGTTATTCTTCCAAAGACTGAATTATAATTGTGTATTGTGTGTAAATAAACTAGTGGCAGAACTAAAAGTAAAATATATACTTGTACAACAAAGCTCCCATATAAATAATTTCCAAACGAATAAATTCGGGATGAGAAAACAGTTTTTAGTCAAGGATCAAGGTAAATGGGAAATTGCAGCCGTAAAATCAAATCATGTACAGGTGGAAGGGAGCTCTTCCCTAAAGTTTTGGCAGGTAATTTGTAAAAAGACAAACAGAAGTGTACAACTGCCCCAGCAAAACAATAGAACAACTTGAACTCAAACTAAAACGTAAACTAACTTTGGTGGGACAGCAAACAAGCGAAAATTAAATTAAACTGTTAATTGTAAGCATGCAGCTACTTTGTTATGTAACTAAATAAATATTTATATAGCTATTAAAATTAAATGCATATACGTATAAGCCCACACAAAAACAAAACCGAATAAGCTCCTTATATGGCGATAAAAATTTCAAACCGCGAGATACTTAGTTAAAAATTCCATTAGGAGTTAAGCGGGGCAATTGAAATGAGCAGTAACATCATAATTTTCCTCATTTCTGTATTCCGTACGTTTTTTCGCTCTGAATTACACAAATTCACAAACAATTGCCCAAAATTGTAATTAAAACGAAAATGATTCGCGCGAAAAAACATAAAAGGAAAATTAAGCAATGGAACAGCTCATTAAAGTGAAACAGCGCGAGAATTGCAAACAATTTAATGGCGCTTATGAAAAATACTTGTAAATTATATAAACACATTTAGCGTCAGTGAAACCAAAGCGGCACCTATAATGAAAAAGTGAAACAAATTACAACCGAATTGAAAATGTATAAGTCTATAGCTTCTGTGTGCAGGCACAACCACACACTCATCTAAAAATATAAATCTATGTATTAATGTACTGGTGTAAACTTAGCATAATTAGCAAATTAATACCACAAATATATATATAAATAATATATAGAGTGCTGCATAACTTGCAAAAAAAGGAATACAATTAAAACGAAAACTCATGAAGCCCTATTGCGTTAGAAAATGTGTGCGAAACAGATTTAGCATTAACAAATTCTGACTAAATTGAATATAGTGAGAACCAGTAATAAACAACAAGTAAATGAGGGAAAATCACACAAATTGATTTAATGGTTTATATCAACAGAAGTGGTGTGAACAAAATTGCAAACACTAAAGATAAAATGGAAATTTAAGTAATAATAAAGTTACAAAAATTATAAAAATTATGCGGAATGTTGGTTTTCATATTAGATTGGGTTTTACTTGTTTTATTATTTGTTTTTATTAAATAAAAGGCAGATCATATGGAGGCTCACGTTAAATCCCAACTTAAAGGCTGTGCTCTTCAAGACATGTGTACATACTTGCGGAAAAACAGACATTTCCCGGCATCTTTATGCGAAACAAATATGGCAGTGGCACCCACACACATGCACTCCATGTTGGTAACCAAATATTCGCAGAGTTGCTGCAGCGGGAATAAAGGAAAATTCCGAGACAGAAGGGGAGTAGCTGGGTGGGGGCAGACTGAAGCACAATAATGGTTCCATTGATACGAAAATAGAATGTGCAAAGGCAAAGCGCGCCGGAGATAAGTTTCTTTAGCGAAAAAATCAGATGGATATAAACAAGCGAATCCATTGAAAATAGATTTATTATGTAAATTTGCCAAAGCGTAAGTGAGTGTGGTGCTGCTCCGTCTGTATTTCTCTTTCTCTCCGATAAGATTGACAGCTTAATTTATAAAATAGAATACTACTGTTCCCCACACTTTAAATAAAAGCCGAGACTCTAAGATGTGATAATACTGTAGCGCGTATGAAGAATATTAATCAGCATAAGAATTCTTCTGGACTATAATCAACTTTCAGATAATGCCAGTCTTATAAAATATATTCTTTATATAATATTTCACTACACTTTTTATCTGAAATGTAATTTCAAGAGCATTTCCCATCCACTTGCTCCACTTTCCCAACCATACATATATGCTTGGCGCAATAATTGAATCAAAACAATTTTAAGCCAGCATCGCTTTCGCTTTGTCTCTTGCTCTGGCTTAAGATCTAACTGATTTTTATTGCCAATGACGAAATCCAATTGAAAGTCACAAAACAATGGAGCGAAAAGGGAAACTCTTGGCGTTTAATCCCCTCCGAAAAGTTTAGTTTTCTATCGTACGTGTTATATTTTGTTCATTTTACTTAAAATCAAGACGGAACAGGGCGTGCCCGAGCTGAGTTTAATTTATTAGCACAAGTCGGGCGAAATGAAATAATAAAAGTCTTCCAAGTGGCTCTCCTTCGCCCAGCTCCCCCTATGTGTGAGTGAAAATTATCACTTTTAATGCTGCCAAAAAGGTCACGAGTCAGGCAACGGGACGGCCGGAGGTCAAGGGTTCACCCCATTGATGGGCGAGAGGCCAAAAGCAAATGGCTGGCGAGTAGGAACTCCTCCCAGGCCTGGCAAGTTGATAATTTATGTTGCAAAATCTGTTCGAAATTGCTTTATTCGCTAATAAAAGTGTTTCCAAAGGGGGCCAGAAAACAACATAATTTAAGGTGAACCAGATAGTTAAGGAAAGTGAAGGAAACCCTAATCGTTAATGTCTTAAGTGGCTATCAAGTATTTTGGACAGTATTAAGCAATTAGATTATCTAATTTGGAAACATTCTTTAAAATTAATCAGTTTCCTTTGATTAGTTTTACAAAATATACTTAGCACAACTTGTTTTAATACTTTCCTTGGAATTCTGACTTTCAGTCGGGTTAAACTAAATAGGACAGAGCTGTGATTGTAAACACTAATCCAGAGTTGACTGTAACAAGTTTCCCGGGGATATAAACCCTTCAAATTTATCTTCCTGATCTTTCCACTGACCAAATCTAGCGAAAACTTATGGAGTTAAAACTTTTACTTTTTCGTGTTTTATACCACATCAACGTTAATCCCAACCAAAATTGAGTTTGGAATGGCCGTAAAAAAATCGTACAATTTGCAGAAAGTTCGTTACGGGGCTTTCCCGCAAATGCTGGTAAAGTTTACACGAATCGAAGAAAAGTAGAGACGAAAAAATTTTATACACATTATAACAGTTTTTCGTTGGATAAACTTTATTTGGTTGGCAATTAGTTTGTATTATTTTCAGTTTGCTTTCCCGTTTATATTTTTTCTTGCTGCGCGGATCGTTGTTGTATTTTTTCAAGTTTTAAAATATTTATGCTGCCACTTTTTTCCTGATTTTTTTTTGGCGCCAAACAGGTGAAAACAGCATTCTGTGCTGTACGCTTTTTGAATGCCACGAAAAGTTTTATTAGTTGCTTGACCAATATCTCTTTCATTCTGCTCTCTATCTCCTCATTCTTTTGTTTGCGACATTTTCGCTGGCACAAAAAATCAGGTTTTGTAAAGTTTATCCATTGCCTTTTTGTCAATGTTGAATAAAAACTTTCCGCTTTCGCTAACCCGGGAGATACATATAAATCCAATTGGCAATAGCTATATATAACGATTCGGAAAGACCTTAAAACCCCTTCCGGGACTGGGTGGAAAAACCGCTAATTAGTCAGGCAAAGACTCGCTCATTTGGCTTAGGCGTTTGTTTGCTCTCAGCCTAATTAGATACATCTGAAGTGGTTTTTGCACGGATATAAGCCTTCACTTACAAGAGTTTACAATGGCTTCAACATCAAAATATCATAACATACTCAGGTTATTAAAACTGTTTTTTGGTTGTATTTTTTCGTATGCCTAAGTTTTGTAGAGAAAAGAAAGAAGCAGCAAATTGTTTGCAGATTTTTTATCAAAATGAATTTCGGCACACATTAAAATGAAAATGGAAATAACAACTTGAGGGGCCCACTGTACAAAATAGCTTCGGTATTTTTGGCCTACGTCGGATATCGCATTACGCATCTATGCGATACAATCTCCAACTAACCTAGTTTCGGCATACATAAACGTACATTTGCATGTATGTATGTATGTATATGTAGGAACCATAATCTATCCATTCAGCCGAATCAAATCGAATCACAAATGCACCAATGAGGGTAATAGAGGTTTGTGAGGAGCGCCAGCTGAAGGAGCTTACATCCGATGCAGGGCACAGGACACACAGAAATATACAGGGAGGGCAAAACGAAGACTAGGTCAGCACTCTATCTTTATCTATCCATCTATATCACTAGCCCCCGATCCACCGCCATATCTGCCTCCCCGTGGGTCACACCCGGTGGCTGTCAATGGGGGCTTCAGCTGCAGGGGAGGACTGCGAAAGGCACCAACTGCCCGACAAGTGTCGTATGTCGTCCTGTCTAATGTTAAGCTACTTTTCATGTATGCCCCTTGCATCCAAGCCCATCCTTTTAGTTGTGGGAACTTCTAACTTGCGCACGAACGCACAGAGGACAAAAACAACAAGGGAATTCATGGGATGCGACTATTAGGTACCGGGTAGTGTTGGCATATATGGGACATATGCTTAAAAATCGCACTGCATTTCAATCAAAAAATATTGAAGTTGATGAAAAAATAGTATTCAAAGTCAAAGTTAATTAAACCTTAAAGAAGCCTCTCCAAACAAATAGAGACTACTTTTTTGGTGACCTAATACTTTTTGCTTAAGAATGAATCTACTGATTTTGGTGCCTAATTTTATAACTATATCCAAACAACTTATAAATTAAATTAAATAGTTATAGATTTTAATTCAGTGGATACGCCTTCAATTTTGTAGAATCGCTGGATATCACGGCAAACGCAAGATACATATAAAGAAGGACGTACCCAAACCCGGTCTCCTTTTGAAGTCTCCTGAGCTTTCAACGCCCGTTAAGCATCGCAATTATTCATGTTTATGATGCGATGACATTGCCATCGCTTCACCTTGCCCTCCCCCCAATCGTGCTCCCCCTCCGCTTTATACTTTCTAATAAGCCAAGGATGACGGAAATCAGGGGAAAAAGGTTGGGAGAGCTAAGAATCTCCGTTCGGAGTGCTTGCCAGTTGGGTCACGACCATGGCATCAAATTGGTTAAGATTGAAAAATTATAAATTATCGAATGGAAATCTTGGCTCGGCATATTGAGTACCCGGAAGTGTGCCGAAGGGAGGCCAAAAGGGTCTGTGTGTATAGGATAGCTCCAAGTCCCTTCGGAGATACCTAAAGTTTCTAATTACTAATGAATCGCCGCGAAGCTCAGGCACATTGTACGCCCATGTTCCAAATCCAACCACACAGGGATGACGCTTTTGAGTTTACAGTGCGTTTAAATACTGTAAATTCAAATCAAAAGCCTTTCTTAGGTACGATAAAAACAAAATAAAATATACAAATATATACTGGTCCCTGCTTATTTTATTTAATCTTGTATATTAGTAAATAAGCATTATTTAAAAACGACTGAAAAGACATCAATCAAATACACATCTTATCAACCGTTGACCTACAATTTTGCCCATTAGTGTATGACCTGTAAGTAGATGCCAAAGGGTAGTTAACATCCCAGATTTCAGCCTCACAACACCTCCCCCAGAGCTTAGTTCAAGCCTTGTCATGTGTTCGGCATAAGATTATGAACACGAAATTAAACCGGTAACAAGAAACTTCAATTAGAGGCGAACATTTGATTAGCCACGGGAAGGAGGCGGTGGGTGCAATGGACAAGTTTATCTGACCAAGTGCAGTTCAAGTTGAAATTGCTCGAAGCTTGACAACAATAAAACACAAAAAATTGCTTTTAGCCAAACGCAGCGTAACTTTGCTCAATCAATTTATTGAAGCAAGTTTAAAAAACGAAAAAAAATAGCACGTTTAATGGAAAAAGTTTTTGGCGCCAAGGAAAATGCTGCTAATTTGATTGTCATTAGACGGCGAAGGCGAGAAACAAATTCATCCAACCTTCTTCGCCTCCATAATATCTGCACTCGAAATAAAAGTGTAGTATCTTTACACAGAAAGAAATGTATACTGAAATATCTATACACAAGGCAGAAAGTACTGACACGGGCTCAAAGTGGAATATTAACAGAAAATAAATTCTTAAAAATTGGTACAATTTTAATAACTACTTTGCTTAATAGTAAATATCACCTTTTAAAGGGATTCCAATTAATTGTAAATCTTTTTTTTTCTACTAAAAACAAGAAAATCAGCTTGATTTCGACTTTTAATGCCCAATTTCAAGGAGGTTGTTTCTTAAAGTGCTTATGCGAATGTGTAGATGGACTTTATGTAAGGTAATGCACATAATTGAATTTTTACACAACTAAAGAAGAGGCCTATTCGCCAAATGCCTTTGTTGCTAGAAAAAGCGCCGGCAAAAAGATGGCGATGGCGATGAAGACGGCACAGAATGCCGGCGAAATTAAAGTGAAATTGAAAAAGTTTTATGAGCTTTTCCTTCATGCAGCGGGCCCCGCAAAAAGAGCAGTCGGATGTCGGGAAAAGAAAGAAAAATATTACACAGCCACCGACGACGCGTAAAGAAGACAAAAGGCCAAAATGCGCGGGGGTGAGTGGGGAGCGCTCTGCCACCGCTAAATTGCCTTCCTCCTCGACGGCTCGGGGCCTGGGCGGGGCCATAACTTGTGCAGCAGGTTGCTTAGGTAACAGTTTTATGTAGTTATCCTTCCGAGAGCCAATAGAAGGACGATGTCGGCCTACACATCCCCACACCGCTAGCGTTCCCGTTCCCCCCAGTAATTGCATAATAATTGCAGTGGAAGCGGCACGGCACCCACAGCAATCCACACTCTGACAGCTCTGAATCATCCGAAGGCGGCTGCCACGCCCGCTTAAACTAATTTTCCCATAGAATTACTTTGGATGAGTTTGGTAATTAATGGCAGCGGCAACGGTGAGCAAAGTCGCCCAACACTGGAAGAAAGGTAAGTGAGATCAGCTCTACGCTTTCGTCTTAAATTAAGTTCAACACAAAAATTAGGATACTGACATTTGGCAGACCTTCAAACTTTAAATACTTAATCCTGTTAAATACTTAATCCTAGAACTGAAGACATCCAAACCAGTCAGCAACTATTTTCCCAATTGTTTCAACAAGGTAAACAAGTTACAAAAACAGTAAATTCAGCTTTATTTTACTTTTTTTATATATGGCTTAAGCAAACACACAATTATCTATTATTCATTATTACCGATCCGGAAAAATACGAATCACTTTAATGCAAAAGCGGAGGCGGAAAGTTAACGAAGCTGAAAATGTTCAACCCATTGAAAGTCAAAGTCATTGCAAATTAATTGAAAAATCAAACAATTTTCCTTTTCCTTTTGCGTGATTTTCGCAGGGAAACAAAGTGGGCTCGCAAAGGGGAGAACACTCGAGGACATGCCAGCTCCGAATGAAGTCCTTTGATAATGCAATCAATAAATAATAAGGAATATAATCAAGAGTCCATTTGAATGGTTCTATTTTTAATATTTTCCCAATACAACAATCAATAAATAATAAGGAATATAATCAAGAGTTCTATATGTATGACTTACTAAATTCAAAATTTAACAGGAAACTTCATACAGGGAAACAGCTTCAGCTGCCAGTTGCATTTAGTTATAGGCATTAAAGCGAAATTGTTGTATATTACATTTTCATAATAGGACCTTTCTGTGTTTAAGAAACAATTTATTGGTTATTTATTTGGTTGACCGAAAAGGTAGCACGCAGAGTACGCTTAACATTCTAGCAATAAAACGAATTTAAAGAAAAATTTTTCGGGAACCACAAACTGAACAAGCTTAGAGTGTAAAAATAAGTTTAAATAAGATTGTAAAACTTTATTAGGCAATCCCACTAACCAACTCCGGCTTTAACTCCGACAAGGAAATAATCTTCAGTTGTTCCGGCTGTAAGGAGCGAAGACCACATGGCGTATGAGCAACGCCATGCAGATGCAATCCGAATTCAAAGTTGCAGAGCTAAGAGTCTTAAGAAAACGCCACCAAGGACTCTCGAGCGTCCATTCAGCTGAGCTGTAGGAGGTCCTCGAGAGTAGCTGCTGCTATTAGCACGTGGCCAGGGGCTGCCACAAAGGGATTTCACATTTTCCGATGGACATCGAATTCACATTTAAATCTGCAGCTACTAAATGGATTGTAGTTCGGTGACAAATACAATCCAGACAAGCAACATTTTGCAACCTTACAAATTGACTCCTCTGCCAGGCTTTTCGTGGAGATTAAATTGCAAACAAATTCCATGAGTACGCAAGAAAAGCTATGTACTTTGAAAATTGTGTGAACAATTACTTTTGACTATGCAGAGGGAAGTGGCTTGGGTCCAAACAAAGAGAACATTAATAAAGTGCGTTGCTAAAATAAATCAGAAAAATATGTTTTCACACTTTCCTAGACAAAGAGAATTTTCCAATTAAAACCTAAAGTTATTTCGCTAAGGAATTAGTGAATATTATTGTTGAATCTGTGAAATAAGAAGAATTAAGCAATAAGCACTTACATATTATAATTACTTCTCGTTCTACAGTTGAATTTAAAAGAAATGTGATTATATATTTTATAAAGATTTCGGTATCTTTAAGCACTGGTTGCTACTTAAAATCTTAATTTATTGCAAGAAACATCTTAGCTTACTTTAACCCCAGAACTAAGTCTGCTGATGCAATAAACTATGATTTAAGACAGTGCCACAGTTTAAATTTCATGCAGTTCTTGAGTTTCAGTAGGTCCAAGCATTAGTTTGACCTTACTTCAACATTAAAGTAAAAACCGAACAAATGCCTAAGCATACAAATACCATGTAAATATTTTCTGATTGCGCCCACCACTTTCTGTACGCAATTGTTTGCCATTTAATTATGTGATTTATCTTAGTATTTCGTTAGGTTTACGGATGATTGCCCAATCCGAATTAGATTCCGGTTGCCGCTGCACCATAATATTTACTTTGCAGTGTTTATTTAATGTTAATTTAATATAATCAATTATGTGGGTTTTACAAAGCTGGTAAACTGTTTTTTTTTTGTGGGTAACGACTTTATTTGCTTTTTATATATTGCTATGCAATGCAAACAATGGAATTATTTAGCTGATTCAGCTGATAAACGGCATTATATATTTAAATTTATCTTATAAAAAAGTAGGATTATCCCGCATCCGATTTCACAAAGGTATGGAAATAAATTACTAATTAAAGTTTACCCTAAACCGATAACTGCAAATTCATGATGAGGCGTAAAAAAAAGTTTCCAAAATATATGACGGCCTTAGAGTACAGATTTTCCAGGCCCAGGATCAAAATCTTGCTTGTGGATAAAAAGAACACTAAGCTTAATGTGTTTTTCAATTAACATTAAAACATTGAATGAATCATTAAAAGAACAATTAATTTTCATCGACTCCGGTATCCATTATTGCGGTTATGGGCGCAGCTCCCAGTCGGGTCATAATCGAGAGCACCTCCCTCCGAATATGGCCGGAACCATAATGCCAATTGGTATGATGTGGGAGCAATTTGTGAATTGTTATGTTGCTGGGGATATCTGCTGTGCATACACACTTGCGCCTGCCAATTGTTATTATTTTTCTGTCAATTTTTGCATTTTACAGAATTGTTATAATCCCAGCGCCCCCGCACGCACACACAAACATTTCGATCGATCGCAGTTTTAATTAATGCAAAAGCAGAAGCAACCATTTTTAATGTGACATTTGAACATGTTTGCGGTGGCAATGGAAATTAAGAGGATTCCGTTTAATTGCCCATGAGCGGGTGGATTCAGCTGGACTCGAGCCTCGGGTGCGTCACTGCTTAGTTGTCCTTAAGGATGTCCGTATGCAAAAGGCACAAAATTTTACGATACCATCCGCGGCAGTTGCGCCAATTTGTTTTACTTTTTTTGCATAAATTTTAATGGACCGCCTGACTAAATATTTATGCTACACACAACGGCCCATTGCACATTTTGGCCGGGCAGGAGGGGTTTATTTCACTGGCTGCGCTCGCCAGGCCCATTCTCTCGGATGGCCTTTTTGATTATATTTATGAAATTGCCCGTCCAGACTATCAAACGTTCACGAATGGCAGAATGCGTTTTATATCGGTTCAAAGCGACTTTTAAATGAACTTTTAGGGATAGTATCGCTTTGATTAAATTTTTAGTCGCCTAAAAAGTGATTTATAGTATTTCTAGATTTATATAAGAAGGCTTGAAGCTGTGCTCTGAATTTTGATATGCAAATCCTCAAGGCAATGATTCTGTTTTAAATAAATAACAAAGAAAATATATTTGATAGTTTTTCTGAATTTCCGGTAACTGTTTTTATTTTATATTTAAATAACCCATTGGGAACATATACACATCAAAATCAGGTTTTAAAAAAGTAATAAAACGAAATATAAAAATTTTTATAATAATCCGAATTAAATGGGTTCGAAAAACACCAAGTAATTGATTTATGCCACAATTATAATTCTACTATTTAAAATATATTTTCTCTAATTAAATGTAGTTACTTACTAATAAGTGTTAATAAGTAAGCTGTAAAAGGGCGACAAATAAATTTAACATTTAAGAAATGATATACCCAAGAATGATATGGCCTCGGTGACCAGCCAATTCGCTGCCCAGAGTTTCTACTATTTTATTCAGTTGGCCTGTTTGTCTTTACATATTTCAAGTTAATGCTATTAAATGGTAATACTCGCACGTTCCACGCATTTGAGGCAAATGGGTCGTTGACCCAGGCTCCGGTGAATTGGAGCATTGAGGGGCGAAAATCTGGCAGAACAGGTGCATTTCCCCTATTTGTGCGCATCCAGTTGTGCGAAATGGTGCCGTTCAAAATTTGTTTTGGCTTACATTATTTATGCCTTTTGTAAATGAGTCCGAACCGGCTCCAGCTGGGGTGCCCATTCAAAAAGGGGGGATTCCCACACGACAAGAGGTTGCCAATTGAAGTTGCGTAGCTGGTAATGGAACTAAGCCACGTTCGAAGTAATAATATGCAATTATTATTAATCATTTCTATAGGCAAAACTTAAAGCAATTTCCAAATGAAATCTCTCATAAACATATTTTATAAAAAAGACGCATTTCAGAAAAATCTCGTTAAATTCCAAATTCAAGTGAGAATATATTCATCATATTTTTTTAGATTATACCACGGTCCCTAATTCAATACTGCAGCTTAGTTACCCTTCCGCGATCCGCCAAACAAATACAATTACTGCGCTGAAATTGGAAATTACAAAACGATTGCAAATAGAACAACAACGAATAACTGTTGAATAATAAAGTGTATAAAATGAGAAATTCCCCACGACAGGCAAACAATAAAATTGCTATAAACAACAAAACAAACATTTGGCAAACACAGCAGGAAGCAAAAAAAAAATGTTATTAACACAAATAGAAAATAAACAAAAGGCTGAATTGCGGGGGCGACATTTTGGATTTCGTGTGTTCGTTTTGTGTTTATTTTTTGTGGATGTAGGTGTGTGTGTGTTTGTGGGACAACTGGGTTGAAAAATAAGCAACAAAAAAGAAATTTGCATAATGAGGCTATTATAATTTCAATTAAAATTTCTCTTTACGAGGATTTTTTCGGGCCTTTCTCCCCCTATGGAAAAGCCCGGTGCATGACTAACGACCACAGAACTACAACAAAAACTGAAAATGAGTTTAGGCACACTTCAGCCGCGGGCACAACGAAATCTACAACAAACACCAATCGCTTTAATTACATTATAAATTATGCAAACAAAGTAGATGCCAAAAGGATGTAGCCGAAATGTGTGTTAGAAGAGGGAATATCAACGAATTGGGTCAATCGTCGATAGTGAAAACTTAGTTTATGTAGAATCACACTTTGCTAATAAGGTTTTCCGGCAATCCAGGGCTAAAATAATTGACTTTGCAATCATAATTGGGCTTAACACTGACTGCTTCTCATTTATTTGCACTAACCGAACACTTGAGCTCTTGGTGATCCAATACTGAACACACAACTGTCTTGAGAGTTTGCTTTAAGGGAGGAGCCCAATATTTGAATTGGCAAAACAAGTAATCCCAAGCCGCAACATTTGCATATCCTCTTGCCTCTCTCTTTCTCTGTCGCTCGCCACCGGAAATAGCAGAAAAGAATAAAATAAAAAATAAAAATGGCCGCTGTACAGTTGGCTGCCATATTTCGAAGCCTGCCAGTGTCAATGCAGGCGAATGTCATAAATTTTGCATGCAGACGAAGGAGATACAGGCCCGCCCCTTAACCCGTTGCCTTCTCGGCAAACAGCATGCACCGTGCACCATACACCACCACCCACCACCCCTCCGTGGCAACTGCGCCGCATAAATTTCGTTCCAATAAATTTAAATTAGCAGAGCAGTACAGTTACACGAGACAGGGCCGCCAAGTCTGCTGCACACAGTATTTATGGCACCATTCCGGGGCCAACTCCGGCGGAGCGGGTAAGTCGGGGGGAGTTGTGAAGGTGTGACAATGTAATGAGTGCGGTTCTGCGGCCAGTGTTGCCACACCTAAGCACATTATGTTGTTGCTAATTAGAGTTGTCTTTGGACGGGAGAGTCACATACATATATTCTTGTACAGAAATGTATGCACTGAGAGGAGGCAGATTACAATATAATTTTTCTTAATTATTTCGCTAGACAATAGAGTTTTAAGGAATCCAATTAATACTTAACTTGGCATATTAAGACCTTAGAATACCCGTTTGTACCAAGTGTGGTTTATAATCAATATTTCACATCATTCACACCGATAATCAAAGCAAACGAAAAGCATAAAACTCGCAATAAGTTCTTTAGCTTCTCCCATAATTATACATCCGCCGAAAAGTAGGCACCATTTCGCGACCTGAGTGTCGACCATGTTTAAGGTCAAGACCTATTGCTACCTTCTAACTTTTTTTCAAGCCCAAAACAGACACTAATTGAACTTGTTGGAAGCCAGAAGAGTAACAACACAAAAAATGTTCGTTGTTTTTTCTCCAAATCTGACAGTGATATTTAGTGTGACGACACACTTTTTCTTTCGGCTCAAACAAGCTGATTTTTTCATTTTCACAAGGAATCCGTGATGTTGCAAATGCCAAATCAAATCACAAAAAAATAAGAAAGGAATGAACATGTATTTTTCACCGTGAAATAAAAAAGAAAAACATATTCCAGTCTGATGGTATTAAATATTAAGAGGGATGTATTAAGACGATGTCAAGCATCTAATTTCTCAGATTGCAAATGACTTTTAAATTCTTTGCAAACGTAAAATGTAAAACTGGGGACCGGAGAGGTCTGTGTTTCTGCAAGCAACTTGTGACTTATCCTAAATGCAAATGGCCGTAACCCCCCCAGAGTCATCAATATAAAGCAGCCACAACCGCCGGCAACTAATGACAATCAGCACAAGTAAGAGGAGATAAACTTTAGCACTGAAACTTTAAATGCACTTAGAGGTATTTTTAAACATTAATATTTAGTTTTTTTTGCATTTATAATACGTTACTCAAGTACGGATATAATTTTTCAAAGTTCGAAATGCTGCAGGCTTGTTTAAAATTGTACAACAATAATAATTTGAATAGGGTAACTGATTGAATTAATTTCCTTAGCCCTGAAATTTTTAATAATATTGATAGTGATTTAAGTCAAATTATATAAAACATATTAAAATGCTAATGCTAAAATCAGCAATACTATTAGCCAGAGTATAATGAACTATAGTACACTTCAGAGAGTTCAGAGAGCAAAATGTCCAATCCCAAATGTCCAAAGAGAGAAGCCACCAACGCAGCAGTTTATCACTGTGAGGATAGGACGTAGCCCAGCCCAGTCCAGCCCGACTGCAGCCATCTCCTTCGCAGCTGCCGAATCAGCAGTGAAGGACAACGATGTCAGCAGCAGCAGGAACAAAGGCTGACCTCCGCCGCCAGCGTCCATTCCATTCCATTTATAAACCACCAAAACGAGACGATGATGCCGACGCCGACGAGCATTGACCAGGATGAGAGGCAGTCGGACTGTGCAGAGGCTGGGAGTGCAAGAAAATGCCACAAAACTGTTTGGTTTCGGCTGCTTCGTCCTGGGCATCCGATTCTTGCATTCCCAGGACCCCCTAAACAGGAACAAGAAAAACAACGGACCAAGTCTTGACAGCTGACATCGTGGGCAGAGAAAAGCGAGGGGCGGACAGCTGAAGGAGCAGCCGAAAAATATTCAGTGCCCATTGTTGGTCCTGAATGCTGGGGACTCTGCATGGGACAGTTGAAAAGTAAAAGTTCGTCATTCAATCTATGCGTGTGCTTGAATTCAACCACGCCTCTTTGACAACTTTTGCCGGAGAGAAGTACTACAGAAATGTTGGATTTACATCTCAAATGAATTCCTTTAAATGTTCTCTATCCTTTTATTTGCAAGAAGGCCATCATCTAGTTTAGGAAAGTCAGATTTAAGTCTTTAAAATCCAAAATATCCAAGCTATTACATTGTCACTCGCTGGCATTTGATTATCCTTTTAAAACAATCTCCCAGTTGGCTTCACCTGCCCCGCATTACTATAAATATGCATTCGTTTCAAGGATAGCTCTCAAGGACCGCTGCCGACCTGACCTATTCCAAGCCCTGGCTACGGGATCCAAAGCCAGCAAAGCGTGAAATTTCAATTTAACCCATTAATAAACCCAGCTGAAAATTTCCAGCGAATGCAATCAGAAGCAGAAAGAGAAAGACACAAAAATAGACAATAGTCAAAGGCGGAGACCTGCCCCCACCAACTATTCAGATCCTCGTCCACATCCAGCCACCTCCCCGTCCCCGTCCTCAAGCACTTCTCTAGCGAGCTCTTTTGGTTAGTCATCTCTTGGAGCGGCAGCGGCCACAAAACAACTTTGGACTACATTTCACAAAAGCCATACACACACACACACAGAGGAGGGAGAGAGAGCCACGCCCACAATTTAGACAATTTCACTCAACAGAAAGGGCTGCGGGGGAATAGGACGGCAACACTTCCGTTTCCGCTAGCTTGCACTGATTGTTTTATATCCTGTCAGAGGACACGCCGTTGCCGAAATTCACAAACTTGTTTTGCGCTTTCTTGGCGACTTGACTAAGGAGCGGGCCAATGCACTCAGAGGATATTTGATATACGAAGGGAATCTATAGTATAATATTATGTATACATTCAAATACTTAAAGCAATATATTCAAAATGTAAGGAAAGATTAATTTAACTGGTTGTGGAAGACCGTGTTCCCTTAAAAATTATAGTTTTACCTGAATACAATTACAATATACAATATACAATTTCTTCTTCAACCTTTCATTCGATTGTTTTATTTGAAGACCCAAATAAATCATAAGTATTTTCTGAAGTGTAAAATAAGGCTAGAAGCGAGTTTGTGAGTTGGCGGATCGGTGGGATTCGAGTCCCTTGACGGTCGTTGCATTGCTGCGGCATTTGAATGAGCTCCTCGTCCAGCGGCGTCCTGCGAGAGAGCCCAGCATCCTTGCATATTTAATCAAAGTGAATTACAAATGCCACCGACAATGACAGTGGCAACTTGGCAAATGACGACGGACTCGACGCCTCTTACGCCCCGTCCTTATCAATTTGAAAGTGTTATATATAACGCCAGGACCAGCGCCAGGATAATGTTTCATTGCTGGCTCAACAGGGGAGGGACTGGGAGGCGGTCTGAAGCGTTGTAGCCTGTAATTTGCGTTGGCAAGATCAAAAAGCATTCAGTTAATAATAAGACGAGCAGTCCATTATTTAGCCATTGATGGGGGCCGGACACTTGGGGAGTCCTTCCACCTAACACAACCCTCCCCGCTTTCCTTCCCCGCCGAACAAAAGTTGATTTATTTCATTTTTTCGCAGCTCTTTCCGAGGGCTCCCAACAGAAGAATGTATTAAGAGAACGACGGAAAGTTAACTTTATGGTCTGTACCTTTTTCCCTCGAACAGGAAAAGTCAGTTTCGACTTCGCTTACCTTGGCTCTTAAGGGGCTTCCCCGCCCGCTTAACCCAATCTTACCCCCTGGGGCGACAGTTTAATAATTACTCATTTTGCTTTTTTACCAAATTACTTTGTGAAAAATGGCAAAGTTGAATGCAAAACGGTTTCCATTTTCTATATGGACCTTTTTGCTTTTATTGTCGTGGCTTGTACTTCATTTACCCTTTTCTTTTAGGGCTTGATAAGATTTCCAATGGTTTCTTGGAGTTTCCATTTTTTTTCTAAATTTTTTTCATTTAATTAAAAAGGTCTCGACCTCTTAAACAGTTTCTAGGAATTCCAAACGCTATATTTTGTAATTTTGTAATTCTACTTGTTGGACTTTAAGAATAATTCTCCATAAAGCAATTTAAAAAGTATTTAACTGATGGCCATTCGATTGAAATGCGTTGCCCACACAAAAGCAAATACCAATAAAGACCAGAAAAATCAAAGTCAAGCGCGTGGCAAAAATAAACTCCATTTCCACAAAAAAAAGAACTCTAAGAAGGGAGGAAAAGAAACAATTTCTTCCCCCGATGTTGCCCTCTTGATACCCAAAATACCCCAAAAGGCACGCATAATTTTTGACGCATAGAAATTTGTCTGCATTTCAAATTCAAAATAGTTTGGGCCCACAAGCGTATGGAAAGTCCCTTTGGGTGCAATAAGCCTGTCAGATAAAAGAAGAGCCCTGAGAAATGAAACTTTCTACCCGGACTCAAGGAAGAATATTTTTTTATGCACTGCGGTGGGTTCGGTATCGTTTTATGGACTTTGATTTTATGACTACTGCATATTTGCCATGCGAAACCCAAGCATAGTCCCAGCGAGCACTTTCCAGTGTTCCCTTTTCCAGGGCTGTCAGCTGCTGCGGCACTTTCAATTAACCCTTTTGACATTGAATTCACTTGATACCGAAGGAGCTGCTCCCACTGGCTTAAATCGAGATTAGAATGCTGGAAATTTAAGACCACACCCCATCCTACTCAGCCCGGCCCTCTGTATAATTTAATAAGCTCCTCCATGTAACCAGCTCGCAGGGCTTGACTTCTCTTCCCTGGCACAGCGCCCGGCTTAAGCCTATAATTTACAATGTTTCGGCTCGTCTTGACTTCGCATCTCTGCCCTTCCAGGGAGGGGCAAAAATTAACATTTCTTTGCCGTCGCTTACAATTTTGGGCCAGCATTTTTTAACTGGAAATTAAAGTGCGCGCAAGTGTAATTAAGTAGCTGCTCAAGTTATACGAGCAATCCCTTTCGCGGGCATTTCTCACCAGGCCACTCGACTGTAAATGGGTTAAACTCTTGGGATTTATGACAATTTTTTAATTAGTTGACGCTGCCTTCGGGACTGGCGTATTAATCAAAATCGTTTGCGCGTAAATAAACTTTCTTCCAGGCCCTGATTGCTTATGGAATTTGAGCACGCTGCTATATGCATATGGAAATTTCCTCTCTCAACTCTCAGGTATTTGTTCGAAACTTCTGGCTAAAAGTTTGGGCATTTTATTTTCATTTCAGTTGCTCGAAGTTTTATAGAATTTGGTTGCACACAAATTCTTTGCCATTGATTGGAAATTTACAAAAAAAAAGAAAATAAAAAAAGGAAAGGCGACGAAGTTGCCAACAATCAAACATAATTGTTCACAAGTTACCTAATGAAATTTTCATGTAGGTAACGAAAAGTTAAAAAGTATTTATATTTTATTCCTTAGAATGTTTAAGCTAAGCTACACAATATTTTATCAAGTACTAACTTTCAAAATCTAATCTGCATGGGCTTCATATATGTATGTATAATAAAATATTATTAATAATGTATGAATATTAAGGCCTCTGCAATAAAGGTTACCAAATATCTAACTCTGCACTTTAAACATAAGCAAAGAGGGGCTTTGATGGCGCTCCCACCGCTTATTAAACATTTCTCGGAAATAAAGCAAATAAAGCAAACCAAATAAACTTGCAGAGAACGTAAACAATTTCCTTTAAAATTCCAAAGTAGTCTGATAAACAAAAGTCTTCCTGAGCAATGAATTTTGAGAATACTTACAGTTTATTGACATCTAATTACACATTGGAATTACATTTTGATGTGATAAATTCTTTAGTTTTTACTGCAATTTTTAAATATACTAAAAATAATTTCCAAATAATATTAAAATATAAATCAAGGCCGCAACATGTGCTGATTGTGGAAAAGAAACGAAGGAAGAACAGTCTAGAGACGAAGCTCTACTTGATATCTGAGCACAGAGTTGCATCTGGTTCCTATCGATACAATACAAGCTCGCAAGCAGTTCAAGCAGTTCCTGTTACCTGCGCGCGCAGCTATAATTTAAATGTTAACTGGACTGCACTTAAGTCAGAGACTAGTCGCTGAGTTAAGTACACGTTGTGGCTCCTCTAATGGGGCAAATTCATGAACTATAACCCCTATCTACTTGCGCGTTTTGGCATGTTTTAACCCGCGCTCTGATATGAAATCAGACTTTATAACAGACGCGAGAGCGCACTCGGAGTATATCATTAAAAAGCAATTACACACGAATCACGAAACAGCTGTCCGCGATGAGTAGTCGGAGTCGTCGCTCTCCGCTTATCAGTGGGTATTCTACTTCTATATGTTCGGTGCGCTCCCCTCGCTCCACGACCGTATGTTTCGGCACCACAGCTCACATTGCGATAAGCGTCGGGCGTGATTATGGCGGCAACTGAATTGGGGCTGCTGTGGGTCGTACTCACAGTCCAACTGATAGATCGGATTGAACGGTTCTCGGTGCCTCTGTGCCTCGCTTCAGTTGTTCCCTGTCGATCGCAGCCGGCGGAAGTATTGCGATCACAATCATATCGTACTCGTGCACTCCGACTAAGTAGTATAGTGTTAAGTCCCGCGGAAGTTGCAAGCCATGGAGGTCCGGGTAGGCGTGGCTGATCTGCTAAAAATGGGCACCAAGTAGGTCACCTCGATGCCACTTACAGTATAATTTTTCCCGTTTGAATCAAACTTCCTCCTTATCCATGAAATCAAGGGATTGCACGCACTCACTACTCGATTTAACACAATTGAATGAACCACATAAAACACGTACAGATCGATAAGGTTTATTGTGGCTGAAAATAATCACAAATAGTTTGACTCTAGATTCGGTTCTAGTTCAAGTGCAGTGTTTTTATATTCAAAAGCTTGCTTAATCAATGAGTGCGATTATAGAATTGAGTGTTTAAGCGTTGAAAATAATACCAAAATGGTTTAAAAAATTTGTCTGCAAGCCTAGATACCCTTTCTATACATGATTTTGTTGTCTTAAAATAGTACATAATATGTACTACATATGTATATTAATATTAAAAAAATGTATTTCTTTTGATAGCTGAGTTTGTCTCATGTCACAAAAGTATAACTGTTTACAACAAAAGCTTTTCTTTGAGTCCATTGACTACTTTGAAGGCCTCTGTTTTAGTGTAAAGATAAGAAAAACTTATTAATAAACTGAATTATTGAAATACTTGCAAACAAAAACATAAGTAATACTTAAAAAGAAAAGCTAGGGATATTTAACCGATAATAAACTCTGGGTTTTTAATTTTTGTATTAAAATGTTACTTCTTTGCGTTCACAGGCTCATTGGCCACAAAATCGTTCAGTACCGCCTGGCAACCAAACAAACGAAGGTGGTCTGCACGAGGGATGGACAGGTGCGAGGACTTCGTCGCAGGACCCTCTACGACGACGAATTCTACTTCGCCTTCGAGGGAATCCCCTTTGCTCAACCGCCAGTCGGTGAGCTGCGATTCCGGGCCCCTCAGCCACTACGGCCCTGGGTCGGAATAAGGGATTGCACATTCCAGAGGTCAAAGCCCATGCAAAAGCACTTCGTCCTCAGCATCGTGGAGGGCAGTGAGGATTGCCTGTACCTGAATGTGTACAGTAAGCGACTTAAATCGGACAAGCCGTTGCCGGTTATTGTTTGGATTTATGGTGGAGGATTCCAGTTTGGGGAATCTGGCCGGGATTTCTATAGTCCGGACTACTTTATGCAACAAGACGTAGTGGTGGTCACGTTCAATTACAGAGTGGGAGCACTGGGTGAGTGACCAATAATCTAAATTCTTTATTACCAATAAGTATGTAAATATTCAAATATTTCTATTGACCCCTTTAAAATTTTAAATCCAAGCATATAAGTACCTATTTAATTTTTTATATACTTACTCTAAATGAACTTCAAAGGTCAAAGAGGATATATTATGATATTATGATGATTGTTGCCAATTACTTTTATTTTCAATAAAGTCTCGTCGGTGCATCAGAGGTCATCACGGAATAATACTTTCTGGGTTATAAACGAAAAACAGCAACAACAAGAATAAGTTTAATGTCTATATAAAAAACAACAATAAGTCTCATAACTTATTACTCATTCGAGTGAGTGATTCTGTTAAAAGCACAAAATGTAGTTTTTAATTCGATCAGAGAACGGAGATTGTATAAAAATCTTCCTCTTGCTCCGTAATTGTCTGCCACCTTTAGCGCTCAGCAAAGCCAATTTAAACCAGAAATAATTCACAGGCTGTACAGATTAATTGCAGCCTACTGCCACTTTCCAGTCATAAAAGCATTTGCATTACCATTAGTGTCGTTATATCTGTCATTATTTTCTAAGTAGAAAACGAAAGTCACCTGTAATTACAAGGGTAGAATTTCACTGTGCACTGCACACAATTTTCGTATGAAATTGAAAACTGAAAAAGTATGAAATATTAGGCAGCATATAATATTTTGTTTCCCTTTCCAAATGGTGTAATTTTTATACTTTATTATTACTTGTAGCTTTTTAAATATTTCAAAAGAGAATAAACAATTTTTCTTAATCCTCCTCTACTTATAAATTAACATTAAATTTATATGGTAACAAAAAGTCAGCATAACACATTTTTGTAGACAAGTGTTTTAAGTATAATAAAGACTATTTCAAAATAAATAAAGTATTTACGTACGTAAATGGTTCTCCTATTATTATAAAGAATCTTTTATTTATGAAATATTAATTACAATTTTAACAACCAATTTTGGAATTGGAGATACAAGTATTGCCAAAATTTAATTAATAGTTTAGTAAGAATCACTATTTTTTTTTTAGGTTTCCTGAGCCTTTCGGATCGCGATCTAGATGTGCCGGGTAACGCTGGCCTCAAGGACCAGGTGATGGCTCTGCGATGGGTCAGCCAGAACATCGCCCAGTTC
>JAEIHY010004716.1:0-13133 GCA_018904565.1 Drosophila tsacasi
CCAAGTCCAACTTCGGCTTTAACTTCGACTTCGAGTCCGGCAATTACCAAATTCCGAAAAATGAAGAAATTTTCAAATAAACGAAGCCAAGTTGGCAATACACAAAGTGAGAACTTAACTGGCTAAAATCGCAAATTTTCGCAGCATGAAGCACATGGAAAAAATTTTGTATAAATATCTAAAAGCTATGAAAAATATTCCCATAATAATATATAAGATTTTGATTTATTATCATATAAATATTACATTACTTTGAGAAATTATCAATTACTTTTAACAGCATCAAAGTCTTAAAATATAGAAATTTCCGAGTTAATATAAACTTACCAAAAAAAAAAGGGGTTGCAAGTACCTGAAAAATGAATGTATGCTATTATAATATTGAATTTTAAATGTAATTCATAATATATTTTAAAATATAAATATATATATTTATGTTTTAATAATTAACATCCCAAATTCTCCCTTATTTTCTGCCCTTTCTCCCAGTGTACTCTGCTTGCTTATTTTGTGTGGGACCTGGAAATCCGCGACCCAGACTCTCACACCCGGAGAGAGACTCCAGACCAGGCCCAAAAGCTGAGGCCAGCAATTACAGTCAAGTGAATAAACGAAACCAAGCCGGGCCGCACTCCACCCTCGCCCGCTCGACGGCTCCTTGCCTTTTACTTAGCCTTTTTCGCTGGAATTCATCATCATGCGAATTATCCAGTCGCCGGCCAAGGGTTTTTCGGCAATAGGTAGGGCAGGGCGCAGCTCTGCAGCTCGGACCTGGTCCCGGGTCTGGTCAAATACGGCCATGGCAATTTAGTTGTCATAGCAGTGGAAGAATTATCGCTTGTGGCGGGCGGTCCACCAAAAATTTTGTTGTCAACTGGCCAATTGGCCGGTTGGAGTTTGAATTTCGGCGTAGAAGGGTTCCTTAAAAGCAGGGATCTCCGCTCCCAGACACACGCAGCCAGGCAAGGTCGGGGCTCGATCTTGGACTCGGACTCGGAGCGAGTATATTATAAACCAGTGCAGGTCAGGTAAGCGTATTCCCAGGTATCGCTGCTTGGGTGTGAGGATTCTCACCTGGCCCAGGGGATTGAAATCTAAATTATGGAGCTTGAAGCTAAGGGTTGTTTAGAGTTTTCAGCCTTAGATATTTGGAATAATGTCTAGAGCTAAAGCTCAAGATCGTCAGGGTATAAATATTTATTTATAAAATATATTTTTAATAGGAATAAGCTATATATGTTGCCTTTTATCGTTACTAAAAGGTTCTGTAATTATTGGTTATTTTATGAAAAAGTTCTAAGAAAGCATAGTATTTATTTGAGGAAATTCTTTAACATTTTCTTAGCTTAAAAATCCATAAACTTCTCCAAACCAAGAGCATTCCCTAGCCAACTTAAAGCTCCTGAAAACCCTCGCATTTTTTGGCAACTTGACTTTGTCAGTTGGTGTCCAGCCCCTCGACAAATACCATCGTCCAAGTCCAGAGTGCCGTGTGTTTAAGTAATTTGCCACAGAGAGAAGGAGACTGAAGGTGTTGTTATTCTTCCTGCCAGCTTTCACAAATGATTATGTTTGATGTGCACTTAATTTGTGGTTTTTGCATTGCGAATCGAACTCAAAAGTCGATTCCGGGCGACACAGAAGTGCGAATCCAGCGACGCATTAGGAGTCGGAGGATGTGGATATCCCATATCCCCAATACCGATTCCGATCCCTCCAGCCAATGGCCCTAAATAGCCGTTATACTGGCTTATTGCGCCATATTTCATTAAGCGAGTTTGCGAGAGTCTTCGCTGGAGTCTGAGGTCTGAAGTCCGACTCGAAGCTGCGTCCTGTCCCCGACTGGCGGAGGATGGCATAATCTCTATAGGCCACATTTATTTCCATGGGTCACTGATAGTGCGGCTATCAAAACACGGGAACACTTTTAAAATCGCAATGAAAAGCGGCAAATGGGATGCACGCGCTAATAAAATGCCGATATTTTATGGCAAACACGGGGGACGGACGCGGTCGAGCGGCGGCTGGCGGGTGGCAAGTGTGAATCTGCATACGAGAATGCAGATTCCCCGAGGAGGTGGGGCGGATATCGAGGTATAAGAACACTGAGGGAAGTATCAGGGATTTCTTGGAGGAATTTTCATTATACTTTATCAAAAAGAAATACAATTGGCAAGATTTTATTTGAAATATTTATATAATATTGTTACTCTGGCTGGGTATTATTATAAATCAAAAGCCGGGTTCATAAGAAAAAGTCTAAGCTAAAAATAAATTGCATTAATATTGTAATAAATAAATACATTACTTTATTAACAAATTCACTTAGAATCTCAACTATATTTCTCTCTGCACATCACTCTGGTCTCCTCTTCTTTTTTCGGCGCCAGTCGAGGCTTCAGCCTGTGTGCCCACACATCCGCCGCGGCGTCCAGTTGGGCCAGAAACCGTCGAGGACGGACCTCCGAAAATGAATTGCAAGTCATTGCGGCTGGGAGTCTGTGCTGCGGCCATACCATATCCAGAACACACGTCACTCTGTCTAGGATAAAGCCCAGCATCCAGCATCCAGCGTCCAGCATCCAGCGTCTAGCAGGATGCAGTGCGCCCGCTTAAGTGCACATTACTCGCATCATTTGTAATGCTAATCAAAGCCAGTCCAGCTCCAGACGCAGCCCGCTCCCCGTCCTCCAAGCTGGCTATCTTGAGTTGTGCGCTGAGTTAACCTACATATAATGCAGATGCAGGATCCAGCTCGGGACTCGCCCAAACTTGACAAATCTCCTACGCCCACGCTGATTAACAATCGCAGCCGCAACAAACAACTGATAATGAGCGATTGACTCTACAAATGTGACTGCAGGGGAGCAGTGGCCTAGGTTGGGGATTCAGATTGGTAAGACGTTTCCAAGGAGGATAGTGCTCCACTTGGTGGGTGCTTTCAATTAGGACGGGACACTTCCTAAAGTGCGGTCACTGATTGGAAAAGCCAAGAGCTTCAAAGTCATCTAGAAGCAAAGTTAAATAATAAAATCCTTACCAGAGGAAAACCAATTAGAAAGAAAACTCTGCACACAAAACCTAAAACAATAATTTTCCATTTACCAATTTATGGGAGTTCCCAGCTTGCACTTTAATATATTTTTTCCCAAATTCAATTAAGTTTTATATACTTTTTCCCCTACATTATTTATGGCAGCTCCCTAAAAGCTCAATATCCACACTCCGCTGACCCATTCGCACACCCAAAATCGAACTCTCCCTTTCTCTAGAATCATTTTAGTAAATCAAACATCAGTCCGCCCGCCGGCGAGCTACCTTCATGTCGCCTACCTTCCACGGCAGAGTCATAACAGCAAATGTACCGTAAAGCAAACATGTTTCAGCCAACATTGCCATATATGTAAGCCAAGTTGAAAGCGCTTTGAACCAGCGACGGCGACGAACAACAGCAACAATCGCGTCATAATCGTTTGTAGCGACTAATTTATGATCTTAATGGCGGCTAATTAACACCATTTTCCACAATTGAAAGATTTTCCATTAAATAAAACACTTTATGGAATGGCCCAGCAGCACGCAGTTCCTACCGTTCATCCGTCCAGGTTTCCACTCTCCGCGAGAGGTTCAAAGAAAGCAGTCAACTCATCCACGTCCGCAGAGGCACTGAGGGAAATAATGTGGGGCTATTGATGTGCACTTTTTTTGTAATACGCTGTAAATAATATGTTTTAGATCTGATTATTATCTGGATATAATAATAATATTTTAAAAGAGATAGCTTCCATAGGTTTCTGGAAATACATATTGTTTTTCTCTCTATTTTTTATTCTATACAATTTTCTAAGAGACACACAATTGTTCCACAATTTGTATGCATTTTTCTCGCACTGCACCTCCATATCCACAGCTTCTCGCTTCACTAACCTTTCCCCAGCTTAACCCTCTGTTCCCCGAACGGCCTTCGTCTTCTGCGGCGGAAGTTGAGCGGCAGTTCGATGCGTTCGCAGCTCAAATGGAGCAAAACACACAAAACTCCAGAAGGAGAAGTGCAAACAAAGCAGACCCCAAATGAAGGGCCGCCACTGGCTGCAAGGGCAGGGTATTTGGCTGGCAGGGGCGCACACAGAGCAGGGGTTAAGAGCAGGCTTAACGGGGAGGGACAGCAAATTGACGGCGCTGCAAATCGACAAAAAGTCACTGGCGATTCTTAACGCATGAATGGCAAAGTTGGCCCATAGAAAATACGAAATAGAAATATAAGCAATAAAGTTACGAGGCTAATAACGAAGCAGGGATACCCTATGGAAAATAATACAGAATAAGTTTATGATTTTATATCAAAATTATTCAAATGGATAACAATTAAATCATAAATTCAAATATTACCCAGTACATTTTGATCTGCAAGTATTAGGAGAAGGTTTCCCTTCGATTCTTACTTATTTATTAAATATAAATCATGGTAATATATAAATTTTCAAGAAATGTAACCATTTGCAGGAAATTGATCACTTACATCAATTTTTTAAAATAATATTTATTAGAAACGTACCGATAATATTGGAAACATCTTCGAGATACACTTAGTGTACTAATGGCTTTACATATAATTCTTTAATTTAAAATAATTTTCCAACTTTATATATGTTTAAAATTAGTAAATTTATTTAACATTTAAATATCTAATATCCACTAAACCCCTTACAGCGCATAGAGTATTCCCAGAAAAAGAAAAAGTTTTGGCCAGGGCGGCATTTGAAGTGCAGTCGAGCTTTGCCCGGTCCGGGCTGTCGCCGCCCGTTTGGCTGGCACGGACTGGGCTGGCCAGAACTGGGAATATACACGATTGGCAATGGGAATGGGAATGGGAATTCGAATGGAACTGGTAACTGGCGAACTGGGAACTGGGAACTGGGAACTGGGAACTGGGAACTGGGAACGGGTGTCCAATCGCTTGTGACGAACGATGCGATCTCCAAGGCGGCGGCAAAGTCACAGTCCCGTCTGGGACTCGCTGCTCCAAGATCCGACTCCGAGAGAGAGCCCCGGAGTCACAGTCACAGCTGACAACTCACTGAGCGCGCAATGATTAATCGCACAATTGTGCGCCAATGGGCATCGGACATCAGACATCGGACATCGGATCGGTTTCAGATAGAAGCCGGGCCGACTCTGTGCCCTTTTTCTGCTAGTTTTTCGTTTTTAATTGCGATCAAAAGTGTTGCCGGAAGCCATTTACAAAGGCCTGTCACCAAACTGCGGTGCGGCGGCTACTTTTATCGGAATCAATCCAAGGCGAAGCACTTTACGCTCTGATTGAAGTCCCAGACCCAGACATGGACCCATACCCAGACCCAGACGCATTAGACCCTGATCAGCCCACGCAGCGACCCCAGGGCTCAAACTTAACCCTCAACTCAAGCGTGGCATGTAATTGAATTAAAGACCAAGGGAGATGGAGTTGGAGACGGAGACGGGGACGGCGGCCTGATTAAAATTCCAGCACATCTGTTCTCCGTTGGGGGAATGCCTGGCATGTCCAAAATGTGGCCACGATCGGCTGTGTGGCACCTGCAGCCTGGCCACGATCTTCGGGGCTCCGACTAAGCCAATCTTGAGGCTTATCAGCCGCATAGCAATCTATGTAATGCGCTCCCAATTGCCGGGGAAGAGAAAATAAAAACAGGAGACAACGAAACGATGTGTTATTTGAGTTAGTCAGGGTTTATATACTCTAGTAGATATTTTTAAATATTTTATTTTATAAATAAGTAATCAGGTTATTTATTGACATTACTCAGTTACTCTCTTACTCCTTAAATATTTTCCTTATAAGACCCATAACACTGATTATATCAGGAAAACTTATATATAGTAAATAATTATCCTCAAAGAATTATAATTACCCTGCGTTAGGGTATCTAAAAACCCAACGCCAGCTGATCTACGATCAGCAATTGACGACGGATCCAACCATCCAATCGATCGATCGATCGCTCGCTCGCTGGGTCCCATCGATCGGCCCCATCGATCTAACCTTAAGCGAAGCCTCAGCCGGGCAAAGAAAGTGATGGGACAAAAACGACGGCAAAATGTTGCTCAACAAGGACGCAACATGCCAGGCAACATTCTAGCGATGCGATGCAACGCGGCGCGACGGTCTCTGCGATCGCCGGCGGTGACATCTTGTCAACTCAAAAATCATGATCAACAAAATGCTGGCCGCTGGCCACAAACATTTCTATTGGCATCAGGAGGACGGAGCTAAGGATGAGGACCGTCCAGGAGGGGCGGAGGGGGCAGGGAGAGGCACATCTTCCACAGACGAGATCATCTCCAGCGGCGGCAGATCGATGGTGACAGCCGCCCGGTAGGTTCACACATAAGTGAGGCATCATTCGAGACGTCATCGGAAGCGATTAAAAGGAGCAGCAGCCGTCGATGTCACCTGGTGGTCGCTGGTCATGGCCAAACATCACCCGAAATGGTTCACCTGTCAGCGGTATTAATCTTGCTCCGATTGGGGTAGGTCGAGCCCAAAGAGGATCGATTGTCTGCGCTTGGGTGAGCGGAATGGGAACTAAGACTTGTAGTTAATGGCCTACTTAACTCAATAAAATTTAAAACAATTTTTTAAAGAGTTGGGAATGTATAATTGCTTAGTAATGCTACTTTTTCACTTAAATACATAATTAAATGCATGTGATAGAAGCCATTCCCCGACTCGTTAAAACCTTCATAAAACCTGGCCAAGTGCTTAACGTTTAATTTTTAAAGCGTATCGCATAAAACGCCAAAAGCAGGGCCACCTGAATGATCCCGATCCCGATCTTGATCCCGATTCCGATACCCATTCCAGGTGATCTCCCTCGTGCTGTGCTCTTCAACGGTTATAAACCAGCTGGTAGGCTAGTTACCGATTTATTGATTTTAATTGCAACCCGAGACGTTTATTTGCAATAAGAATGCGGATCGCTGAGGGCGGGGAGTCCAGGCTACAGAGGATACGGTGAAGCCTCTGTGACAGGGGCCATAGTTTTGGCCAACTGGAAAAACAAATACAAATGGCCAATGACTAAGGCACTGTGAGAAAAATTAAATACAGAGAATAAACAAATTACAAAAATTGTATTTTTAATTCTACTATATCTAAAAGACTTATTTTTCGCCATTTATTTTTGTATAAACAAAATGATGCTTCGTTTTCATGATTATAAATTAATTACCATGTTTTTATAGCATATTATATTATATTTATGATTTAAATATTTATGATTTCAAATAGTTTTCTTTTATTTACACTTATTTATATATCTTTAAATAACCATTTTTTTTTCTGGGTGTTCGGCTATTCTGGACTATCTGGGGTCCCCACCGAGCGTGGGGCATATCATGACATTTTATTGTGTTGTCAGACGGAAAAGTGCTTATTACGCATGCGCAACGGCGTCTTATAATTGTGGGGTGCCACCGGCTCCGGCGACGTGGAGGATTGCAGTTGCGAGTCCCGGTTAGAGTCGGAGTCGGAGTTGCAGTCCAGTCTCCCATAGTCTCCCCATCGGTTGTCGTTGTTGTTTACGCCGGCGATTGTTTTACAAATTAATATTATTTTATGATATCGCGTTTGTTTTGCTAATTGTTGCATGTGTGGCGTAGATTGCATTTACAAGCCGCTCCGACGACGACGACGACTATGACTCCCATGGCCCGTCGTCGTCCGGTAGCCGCGGCCGGTGCATTTTGACAGTTTTACGAGCTCGGCCAGCGTTGAAATGAATACCTGCTAGGAGCCGCAAGTTTGGAGCTTGGCAGATGGACTCTGGAGGATGGGAGGTGGAAGCCACGGGCTGCTAGATGGCACCGTGTGAGTTGTGGCCATGTCCGAGGCCAGGAATGTGGTAAGCCACCCAAACAAAGGAAGCCTCTAATGAATGTTTAGGCAGGGCATCGTAAATATCAGGGGGCCTGAAGATGCCACAACGAATGAAGAATGCTCTTAAGCTTCTGATTCTTTAACATCTAAAGATGTTTAATATATACTTTCATATTACTTCGAATGTTTTTTTTTTTTTTTTGTAGAAAGTGTTGGGCTTCCCCTTTTCGTTTACTTTTCGGTTCAATCAAAAAGCCACAAGTCAACCGAAAATTACTGATAAGACTTCGGGGGTAAACTCCCCCTCTGTCGCTTCTCAATCATCTGGCGAGGCGTCTACCATTTTCATTGGCAGCTCGGCGGCGATAAGGTGCCACACTTTGTTTTGCTTTAATTGTCAATGCCGGCCACATTGCTGCCTCGGCAGACAGCCTGGCGGGGTCCCAACCCATCTATACATATACATACATCCTTGTCCAAGTCCCAGTCCGAGTTCCCTCGGCTGTCCCTCGCTGAACTGTCAACTGTCAGTCAGTCACTTCTTTGGTTCCTGGGCTGGTCCTCCCTTCGGGGGAACATCAATATGTGACCGGGGCCTGTGCTCGCTGTGCTCCGTTCTCTGTTCTCGGTGTTTGCAGCATGTTACTCCGCCTGCTGATAACTGATATTTGACAACTTTTGATGCCCCAGACAGTGACTGGTCCTGGACGTTTAAGGAATCGGACAGCTGCTTCGAAAAAATAAGGGAAATGTGAGCCCTGGTCTAGCGACAGAGTTCTGGGGTGGAATACAAGAATAGTTTAATCACAGATATGTATTTAGCTTAATAATTCCTTTCAAAAAAGTATCTCGGAATCTTAATTCCCCCAATAAATAGACACTTGCATACCCTGTAATCATTCAAAGTGCTCGATATCCTGATAGATTTCATTTACCAACTCATCTAGAACCTCGCCTTCTTTTTTAGACAGGAAGTGCTTAGCACATAATTCAAATGTGCTCTAAGCACCGCCATATCCTTCCTTCGATTTGCACCTCTATATTCAGATATTCTGTGAGTGATTTCCCTTCCTCTCGGACAAGAATTCGCCGTGAAACATTTCAATAAAACCCAGTTCCCATTCGCTGCCTGATAATTTGAGTAACAAGCTCTCACCAAAGGAAGCCACACAACAAAAAAAGTAAAATGATCGAGAAACACAGGCAGGCCAGAAAGGAATCGCCTTCCGGTAATGGTTATGGCCAAGAGTGGGGAAAAAAACACTTTATTGAAATGAGCCCGGATCGGAATTGTGGTCTAAATGAACTTGTTTTCAATGAGTGCGGCGATCCCAGGGCTCTGTCGAGGTAACGTGCAATTTTACCGGGGTTTCTCTTTATTTTTGTTTTTTGTTTTCGTTCAAAGTCACCGACAGTCTGTCCATCAATTTATGAGGTGGTCAAGATTGTGCCAAAAACTGAGAGCCGATGGAAGTAAAACCTGCGATTGGGTAATTACAAGCAAGTAGTTCAGATGAGCGGCACTTGGCTGTCATTTACGAAGATGAATATGAATTTTTGGTGGGCAGTTTTATGGGTTTTATGGCCCCCAAATAATAATTATTTTTGCCTGAGGGAGGGAGGCACAAAAAAATACAGAAAAATAGTTATAAATATGTTTCAAAGCTACTTAAACAATTTAATTTATTTTATTTAATATTTCAGTCTGAGCAAACTGATTAAAATTGCATAATACACTGCAAGGGTATAAAAATATCTTGTTGACTATAATCTCTTTACCATTTTTAAACTAGTTTAACTAGAGTTGCATTTTCTTCATGTGCATCCACCATAAGACTAATTTGTAGATAGCAGTTGAGCAGTTGGAAAGTTTTCTAATTACCACAGACACCCGGCAACCGGCGCATGTTAATTGCTCCCGAAGAGTCAACCTAATTATTAATAAGCGCCAACGCGGCTGTCATTGTCGGAGGCCCTCGAAAGCCTGTCATCATTTTAATGCCAACTCGTTACTTTATTTATCATCAACATCATTTCGAGCTGCGAGGCTGACAAGCTGCCAGTAGCCGGGACTCATAGACTCCGAGACTCCGAGACTCCGACTCAGGAGCTGGAGCTGCAGCTACCGGGCTGCGATGGGAGTGGGATCTGGGATCTGGGATCTGGGAGCTGGTAGGGAATAGGGAGCGCTGCTGCTGCCGTAACATTGACTACGGCGCAGATAAAAGCCTTTCCATGTCGCTTCAAATTTAAGTTTTCAATTAAAAAAGACATAAAATGTACGAGTATGAGTAGCTGTATCCACGGCCGGCAGTGCGCCTGTGTGCGAGAGTATCTGTGAGTGACGCGGCGGCGACTTCATCATCAGGCGAGTAACAAATATTGTAAAGTAGTTTGACTTTGACATAGACGTCATAACTGTGCGAGCATCCGACAGGAGGGGTTAAGTGGGAGCCCAAAAGGGGGCGGAGAGGTGGCTACCATAAACAGGGGTAAATCTTCATTTAATTATAAGAGTTCGTACAAGTGCACTGGAGGAAAAGAAGGGAGAGCTTGGAACTTTATAATTATTACCTCTTTATATTGTAATTTATTCAGTCTTCCAATTATTTTCTGTGTAATTTTAAATTTATTCAGAATCTTTATTATTTTCTGTGCGTCTTTAAAACCTCGAATTCCCTTAACAGCTCTCCCAACTTGACTTAAAATTAACGCTTCTCGAAAGAATGGTTCTAACCACTTCCAACAAATTAAACTTGTAAACTTGGTTTTTATGATTATTTCCTCCGCAACTAATGCGATCAATTTAAATTCCAGAAAAGTGGTGAGCGCTTAGGAAACTTCTCACCCCGAAATGTGTAGCATTTATCAATTTTTATGGCTCTATTTGCTCTGCCCCGTTGATGTGGCCTTTGTCTGCCCGAGGCCCCAGAGCCCGGCCCTGCCCCAGCCGCTGCCACTGCCCCCATTCACTTGATATGCAAATAACTGAATTTCTGTGTCTGTTTTTCAACACATATTTTTGGAAACTTTATTGCCACACGCTTTTCACACAAAATTAATGCAAACTGGACACCATTGAAGTGGTCGCTAAGGCGGCTTTTTGTGGCCAAAATGTTTAGCTTGTGCCCATTGTGCGGGTCAAGCGCTGAGAGCGCTCTGGGAAAGTGTGGCACTCCAATGGCCAGTTGGCCATTCTCAAACAAATTCAGTGCCATGGCAAACGAAACGGAACGGAACGGACCCGCTGCTGGCCGTCTTTTGAGCCAAAAAGATAAAGACAATTATTATCGCCATTATCGCCAGCATCTGTTCTTGTTGTGGCCAACTTCCTACGTTTGAAAATGATATGCTGGCGTTGGCACTGGCACTGCCTCTGCCTCTGCTCAGGTTCCCCTGCCGCATACAAATTGGCAATAACCATCAATTGGCCGCCGAGAGCGTCTCTCGGCCGAAAGGTGTTTCTGTATTTTTTGGTCAGCGTGTTTGCATTAGAATGAGCCACAACCAGCACCAGCTCTTCAGTGCCGGAATGCCGATTACAGCCAGCGATCAGCACTGGCTGTTGCTCTTCTTGATTCGCTTTCTTTTCATTGTGGCATTGTCTCTGCTTTTGGCCATACTCTAGGTGGCAAAGAGGGCTCTTTTTGGGTAACAAGAATCCAGAGAGTGGCGTGAAAGCTTGGTAAGATTAAGAGTTAAGGAAATTATAAAGAAATTCCCATGACAATAATTATGTTAGCCCCTTTAAAAATTGTGTGTTCCTTTAAACATTCTATAAATAATAAAATATGTAATATTATGATTTAAAGAATATATAATTCCAGATTTATTTTATAGAGCATCATAGCCTCGCCTAGATACTCTTCCCCCTTATTTCCTACAGATCGTGTAGCGATCGTCGGCCAGAATTGTATTTTCGGCATTCGATTCTCGACAAACAAATGCGAATGCGAATTCGAATTCGATGGCTATGTCGGCGGACAAATGGCACTCACATACACTCGCGGCTCCAGAATCAAAGTCCGCATCCGTATCCACATCTTATAGCTGTGTGCTAGCCATTGTTCCAGCTAAAATGAACATTTGCCAGCGGCTTCTGTTGCCGCTTTTATTGAATGTGTAGAGAGCATTCCGGCTAGCGCATAATTGGGGTCTCTGGTATGATAATTTCCCTGGAATCGCATCGGATTGCATCGGATCGGCATTGATGTTGCCAGAATGTTAAGCGGCGAAATGCTGAAAATCTCTCGTGAAAGGAGGCGCAGCAGTGGCAGGAGGAGCATCTGCATAGGTCATGGGAGGAGAGGCAGGGCTCTGCCATTAATTAGGGGCTGTGGTTCTGTTTTGGCGCCTGTTGCCAGGGGATATTTACCCAAATACAGACAATTCATCAATTGGGAGCTCCCCGTCTGGCCGCCATTCAAACTGTCATCTGCAGCCGAGATGGGGGATGGGGATGGGAAATGGGAGATGGGAGATGCGGAGACCCTACCAAGTGTCGTCTCCCCATGCCCCCATGGAGCCTGGTCTAGGCCCTCGATAATTGCACTGTCACTTGGCTGAAGACATGGCAATTTGTGGCCATAAAAGCGCGCAAATTTGTTATGAGTATGCACTGGAAATTGTGGATTAAGTCCTAAATAATGGTAACACAATACAGAAATTTATAGAATTTAAGAATACTTGAAAACATTTAAATAAAAAATAAAAATATAAATGAAAATATTACAATGAAAGATAGACGGAACCAACACCATCACCCAAAAGGTTATTTTCGTACTCTGACGAATGATTTTAAATACTTAAAAAATTCTCTAACCATCTTTATAAGATTTTTAATACTTTACTGCTCTAAAAATTTTTTAAAATGTAGTTTAGTGGTCAGACGTAAGCATCATTTCTTCATATCTTTTTCACCAACCCTTCAATTATTTTTTAATAATATTTTTCCGACTGCATCTGTCTCAGTCTTTATGGGGACCGTTGATGAAATGGAAATGCAAAATACTGAGATACTCAGGCTCTCCGATTCAGATACAGAATCAGACGCAGAGAGCTAGGACCAGTCCGCATTGAAATCCATTTAATCGAGCCATCATTCTCTGGTCGCCGCCGTCGTCGTCGTCGTCGTCCGCTGTTGATTTATGAAATATTTTGTGCGCGCGCCACAGCTCTCCAAATGAAAATCCATTGCCCATCGCACAGTGGCAGTTTAGATACTTTGGGGTTGCAATAATCATAACTCTTGAACCAG
>JAEIHY010004730.1:0-12335 GCA_018904565.1 Drosophila tsacasi
GCTTCATTGGCCCTCGAAAAACGCCGAACAACGAGTAGAAAGAGCGGTCACACTTCAAAATGTAGAACTGGATACGGTGCTAAAGTGAAGGCACCAAAACATCGATAGTCAAAAATATAATCCGATGGTTTTACATTTCTCGAAAACCTCGATGGATCGATTTATCCATCGATGTCTCCCGCACCTCTAACTTGTTGTCCATCTCTATCAGAAGCTGCCTCATCATTTTTCGATTTGATTAAAAGTACTGTCCGATTTCGCCGATTTCTAGCTCGACCGTATTGTCCCCGCAGCGCCGATTTCCGCATTAAGTTAAAAAGTTCAAGCTCCAATAGTTTACCATGGCAGATCCCAAGGGGTAAGTGTATTTGCGCCCCAAGAGGGTGCCGAAAGTGGCCCTCCAAACCGAATTTCAGCCCGTCCAGTACAATTTCGCGCAGTCATCTCGGCCTGAAAAAATACGCAAGGGCCACATCGCAATCGAGTCACTGTTCCGCGCTGGTTTTCCTGATGATTTCCCGGGAAACTTCCGCATTTTCAGCGACTTTTCCATCGCAGCGTTGCAACGCGTTGCGAAACTAGGGCAAACCTAAAACCCCGAAAAAAAAGACCCCGATGAAAATCGCCATTTGCAGTCGGCTGATGTGGTAGTTCTTGTTGTTGCCGCTGTCGCTGCTGCTGCTGCTGCTGGTTAATGCCCTTGCAGTTGTTGTTTTCTGTGCTGCTTGAAAACCTTAGGTTTTTCTTTGTTGTCCCGAAAAATAGTGCGTCCTTTTTCTATTAGCGGGGGTGTTTATTCATTGAGAGAGGGAGAAAGGTGCATTTCTTGGTGCAGTTGTTGTAATTGTGTTTTGTACCGTTTTTATGAAGAAAACATAAGTGGAAAACTAGATTTTCGGAAAATGTGCTTATTTTAAGCAGCGCTGTATTATTTTCGTTATAAATATTACATATTAAAAATAAGATTAGGTTTTCGGAGATAGTAAGGCCTCTTGAAATTGCATCACTTCTAGAATAATCTATGAGTGTTGCTACGATTTTTAGAGCGTTTATATAAACCATTATTTATTTATCAGAAAGTTGTTATAACAGGAAATATTATATTAATTGAGTTTATGTTGCCTTTATTGATGAAATTACATTTATTTTAAAGGTAAATAAACAGTAGAAAACTGGTTTCAAGAAGTTTCGCCAAATGACTAACAGGAAATGAATTATATAGAAATTATAAATAAATAATCGGAAATGTTGGTTTTCTAGATTTAATTAGGCTAAAATTTATTATGTGATTAGACAGAGTCTTTGGTTTAAACACTGAACTTTCACCTCTCTTAACAGTTCCACGTGAATTTTATGTTATCGAAAAAAGACCCCAAAAACAAGTTGTATTTTCTTTCAAAAAACCTACATCAAGTAAGGCTTTGAGAAACACATCTGAATGCTACACTTGCTGTTCACTTTTGTTCCTTGTTTGAGACTTGCAAAGAGTTTCTTTGCAAACTTTAAAAATTCTGTAGAATCAAGAAAGAGGGACATCCCCAGAAAATAGCAGCAGCAGCATGCCAGACAGCACTCCGGACGACCCGGTGGATCAGGGCAGGGACACGCGGGACTTTATTCGCGGCTATCGCAGCGAGCAGGATGAGAAGATAAAGCCGCAATCTTCAGTTGAGAAGCGGTTGGGTCTCTAGGCTCCCTATAGCGTTGGCCAAGTCTAACCCAATGCCTTGTCCTTTTACCCACAGTGATGATCTGGCAACGGCCATCCTGAAGCGCAAGGACCGTCCCAACCGTCTGATTGTGGAGGAGGCCCAGAACGATGACAACTCAGTGGTGTCGCTGTCGCAGGTAAGATTTTATCACCCTGCAAAGGCCACGTCATCAATGGAGGTGACACTCAAATGATGGGCTCTCCCCTTGCAGGCGAAGATGGACGAGCTGCAGCTCTTCCGCGGCGACACTGTCATCCTGAAGGGCAAGCGGCGCAAGGAGACCGTCTGTATCGTGCTCTCGGACGACACCTGCCCCGACGAGAAGATCCGCATGAACCGCGTGGTGCGCAACAACCTGTGCGTACATCTGTCCGATGTGGTCTCGGTACAGTCCTGTCCGGACGTCAAGTATGGCAAGCGCGTGCGCATCCTGCCCATTGACGACACCACCGAGGGTGTGACCGGGAACCTATTCGAGATCTATCTGAAGCCCTACTTCCTGGAGGCCTACCGCCCCATTCACATGGGCGATAACTTCATCGTGCGTGCCGCCATGCGGCCCATCGAGTTCAAGGTGGTGCTGACCGATCCCGAGCCCTACTGCATTGTGGCCCCCGAAACGGTGATCTTCTGTGACGGCGATCCGATCAAGCGCGAAGAGGAAGAGGAGTCGCTCAATGCCGTGGGCTACGACGACATCGGTGGCTGCCGCAAACAGCTGGCTCAGATCAAGGAGATGGTGGAGCTGCCGCTGCGCCACCCTTCGCTGTTCAAGGCCATCGGCGTGAAGCCGCCCCGAGGCATTCTTATGTACGGTCCCCCCGGCACGGGTAAGACTTTGATTGCACGCGCCGTGGCCAATGAGACCGGGGCCTTCTTTTTCCTGATCAACGGACCGGAGATCATGTCCAAACTGGCCGGAGAGTCGGAGTCGAATCTGCGCAAGGCCTTCGAGGAGGCCGAGAAGAACTCGCCGGCCATCATCTTCATCGATGAGATCGACGCCATCGCCCCCAAGCGTGACAAGACCCACGGCGAGGTGGAGCGCCGCATCGTCTCGCAGCTGCTGACCCTGATGGACGGCATGAAGAAGAGCTCGCATCTAATCGTGATGGCGGCCACCAACAGGCCCAACTCTATCGATCCGGCGCTGCGTCGCTTCGGACGTTTCGATCGTGAGATCGATATCGGCATTCCCGATGCCACCGGCCGCCTGGAGGTGCTGCGTATCCACACTAAGAACATGAAGCTGCACGAGGACGTGGATCTGGAGCAGATTGCTGCCGAGACCCACGGACATGTGGGTGCCGATTTGGCCTCGCTGTGCTCGGAGGCTGCACTTCAGCAAATCCGCGAGAAGATGGATCTCATCGATCTGGAGGACGACAAGATTGACGCCGAGGTGCTGGCCTCCCTGGCCGTGACTATGGAGAACTTCCGCTACGCGATGACCAAGTCCAGTCCGTCGGCGCTGCGCGAGACCGTTGTGGAGGTGCCCAACACCACCTGGACGGACATTGGCGGTCTCGAGAGCGTAAAGAAGGAGCTGCAGGAACTGGTGCAGTACCCGGTGGAGCATCCCGACAAGTTCTTGAAGTTCGGCATGCAGCCCAGCCGCGGAGTCCTGTTCTATGGACCGCCCGGTTGCGGTAAGACGCTGCTGGCCAAGGCCATCGCCAACGAGTGCCAGGCCAACTTCATCTCGGTGAAGGGACCCGAGCTGCTGACCATGTGGTTCGGCGAGTCCGAGGCCAATGTGCGCGACATCTTCGACAAGGCCCGTTCGGCGGCTCCTTGTGTGCTCTTCTTCGACGAGCTGGACTCGATCGCCAAGGCCCGCGGAGGCAATGTGGGCGACGCTGGCGGCGCCGCTGATCGTGTGATCAACCAGATCCTGACCGAGATGGACGGCATGGGTGCCAAGAAGAACGTGTTCATCATTGGAGCCACCAATCGTCCGGACATCATCGATCCGGCCATTCTGCGTCCGGGCCGCTTGGATCAGTTGATCTACATCCCGCTGCCCGACGACAAGTCGCGCGAGGCTATCCTGAAGGCCAACTTGCGCAAGTCGCCGCTGGCCAAGGAGGTGGACCTCACCTACATCGCCAAGGTGACGCAGGGCTTCTCGGGTGCCGATCTTACCGAGATCTGCCAGCGGGCCTGCAAGCTGGCCATCCGACAGGCCATTGAGGCCGAGATCCGTCGGGAAAAGGAGCGCACCGAGAACCCCAACTCGGCGATGGACGTAAGTCATGAGGCACTCAGTTGTCTTTTCGAAAGAAATTCCTATATGAGCATATTTTTCCCCAGATGGACGAGGAAGATCCAGTGCCGGAGATCACGAGCGCCCACTTCGAGGAGGCGATGAAGTTTGCTCGCCGCTCGGTGTCCGACAACGACATCAGGAAATACGAGATGTTTGCCCAGACTTTGCAGCAGTCCCGCGGCTTTGGACAGAACTTCAGGTGAGAACCGAAGGAGGGGATGCATTACTCTCTGTCAAACTTCTTATTGACCTTTTCATGTGCCTGTCTTGCAGATTCCCCGGTCAAACCGGCAACACCTCAGGGTCTGGCACCAACATGCCAGTTAACTCGCCGGGCGACAACGGCGACGATGATCTTTACAGTTAGATTTCTAGTTTTACACTGCAAAACCAACCAACAAAAAAAACAAAACCAACAACAAAACAACAAAAAGAAAAAGAAACTTTTTAAATGAATTTTTTCCTGTAAAACCGATCAAGCAAACAAATCACATTCACATCCTGGCGGCGACCACCACAAAGTCACCCCATTTGGCTAGGACATTCAGCCGACAGAGGAATTCGATTACATCCAATCTAAGAATTATAATAATCACTTTTTGATACCATCTGTGCAGCCCGTCCGCCGTGGCCACGGATCGTTGAGCGAAGCTGATTGTAAACCACTTTAATTGGCGACCCAATCCGCGCCTCACACACTTATCATTCGTGCATTGTCGGTAGAATGGCGCTCCGATATACGAGTTTCTATAAACATAATTATAAACGATACACATACACACATACATTTAAAGATAAATACATATATTAAACACCGTAAAATTATAAGTGTATTTGGAGCTACGTTTTTAAGTGAATAAAAATTACAAATTCAATAAAGGGATAAAGTATTAGTAATGGAGGAGTTAGAGTGGATTTTTATACCCTGGCGGGGTATTTTAGTTTTAGTCCAAAGTTCGCCGTTTCTAATCTACGGTTTGAGACGTATCTAGCCTGTGGTACTTGTCATCAACATTTAATCGACACACATGTTGATGACTTACTGATTACTCACCGATTAATTTGGGCCTTTTTGTCATCAACTTTTCATCAACGAGTTGTAATCAATCTGTCATCAACCTTTTTGTGTGAAGAGAGAAAAGTGAGAGCGCGAGAGAGTCGGGTTTGACACGATGGTCGAAAGAGAGCGTCGGCTCGGTAGAAGTCGCCGTCGGCTGTTGATGAATCGTTGATTACAGACGCCTATTGATGACAAGTGGTACTGCAGGGTATCTATGTCATCAAACATTTGATATGCTCTCTATGCTCTATATATGTACGTTCACCTTCCTTGAATCCTTGCACTAGGTTAGAAATTCCTTCACCGCATATAATAACAATATAATAAATAAACAAACTCTCTTTTTGTTTTATCGCATTTATTAAACTTGTATTCATTCGTCATGTTTGCCTTTTCTTGTTATTTCTTTCCACTTTTATTTGCATTATGCATATGCTCTGCGACATAACAAGGACATCTTAATATGAAGTTAGTTGAATGCTTCTTCAATATTTTAATAATCAATCATCGCATCGGTCTTATAAATAAACTTTCCTTGCCATTCTATTAGCTGCTGATTATGTAAATCAATGTGTTTTGGCATCGGTAAATGAACATAGGAGGAAATAAGTAATTATAATAATAATAATAAGTGTGTTAATGGCGAAAGCAGGAAACTGTTGGTTTTATTAGCATTTTCTTTTTTTGTTTTAATTTATTTATGCAGCTTCTTCGGCGCTTAAGTTAAATAAAGTTTTTGTTTCCTTTTTTTTCAGTGTCTACACCTTTAATTTTTTTGGTTGTTTTATTTTCAAATATTTTTTATTTTTATTAATACATACTCTTTTTGTTTGTTTTTTCTTTTCGTTTGTATTTTTTTTATTTTTTGTTACACATACATAATTAAATACGCTTTATGCTTTATAATTACAACACAACAGTTAAAATACGAATAGGTTTTACTATTTTTTTTTCTTTCATTTAGTTTTATCCTTTCTCTGTGACGTTAATTTGAAATATGTTTGCGCGTTTTCAGTGATTCTTTCAACGATATTTATTTCTTTGAGCTTCGCTTGATGAAAATATTGGGTATGGCGTGGATAAAGGTGTAAGTGTCCTTTTTTGTGTTTGTGTGTGTGTATTGGCTCACGTGTGTGCGTGTTGTTGTTGTGGTTGTTGTAGTTGGTATGTGGAAGAAAATGGCCAGCACTTTCTGCACCTTAATTAATTGCTAGAACTTTACTCGTTCTGATATATATGTTAGTTATTATTATTTATGCTCTTCTCGAATCCTCCTTCTCATGATTTGTTTTGTTTTCCTTTTCGAAAATTTTCAAGAATTTGTTTGCTTTAAAGTCTTGAACATAGACTAGACACCAATTAAGATTAAAAACATACTTTCATATACTTTAGTTTTATTATTCCACCTTGCCTCGCCGACAATTTGAACGACTTGTAGCAATTACACATATGATATTTCTCGGTTTCTATATTATATGTAGTTTCTTTTAGCTTTGAACACCTGTCGACTGTTGGTATGCCAGTTGAATTGTTTTAATTTTATAATATTATATATACCCTACGCATGCAAGTTCATTGATTATCCTTCTAAGATTTGTTTAGTTACGCTTTGTTTTTTGTTTTTCTGTTCAAAACATTGGGTAGTAAAGTAGTTGGAGTCGTTTAGGTATAGGTTTAGGTTTATAGTTTAAGCTCATTCAGTTATATAAATAGATATATAGGTATATAGGGTAGTAGTACACACAGGTAGGTATATTGAACAGCAACGAAAACGGGAATATACTAAGTACACATTAACTAGGCCGTCGATATTGCTTTGATTCGTTCACATAACAAGACTCGCTATGGCCCGAAAATAAAAGATACATTCGTAATGCTAAAAGCGTTCAAGATACAAGATCCCAAGCAAATGTCACCCGGGTGCACACAACTTTCTCTCTCGGTTCGAATCTCAAGCTCGCTACTCGCTCTGGCTACTCTCTCTGTTCGTTCTAGCTACTCGCTGATAGCTGTGGCTACTCTACTAGCTTTTTGCTTTAGCTACTCGCTTCTCGCTCTTGCTGCTGCCTTTTCTTGCTATTCGCTCTTGCACTCGATCTTGCTACTCGCTATTCGCTCCCCGCTGCTAAATTTCGTATTTTTCGCTAGTTTTTCTCAAAGTTTTCTAAGTTGATCCCATGCAACATATTGATTGTGCCTTTAGCATTCACTCCCTGGTACTTTTAGTTTCTTCCGTGCTTCCTAACACCGAGAACCGAATAACAAATGTAACATATACTCGCTTTTGAGATCGCTTTCGAGTCGGGTTGGGGTTTGGGATCGGCCAAATCTGATATCTTTCACTCCTCTCCGATGGCTAAATGGCTGGAGCTCGCACCTGTTCCTAGACTAGTACATACATATACATTGATTTGAATTAACTTTCGGGGACTTCCGCCTGCCCAGGTAAGTAAGTTTCCTTCTTGCTGATGCGTGTGTGTGCGAGGGTGTGTTTAGAGAGGGTGTAAGTGTGTGTGTGTAGTGTGTTAAATTTGCGCTTAGTTGATATATTTTGCTTAACTCGTTTGCTTATCGTTTAATTAGCAGCCAATGAAACAAGTGTTTGCGTTATTTTCTAAATTATGAATAAATCAATGGATAACAAAAAAAGGTTGTATATGAATAAACAAAGCTTAAATTAGTATTTTTAACATTCCGGTTGAGCCAATCGTTTTTGTTTTGTTTTTGCTTATTTTTTTCTTGTTTGTTTCTTGCCGCTGATTGCCGCAGTTGAATTCATTTTTGCCCAATTAAATACATTACAAATTACAATTGCTAAATACATACAATACAATTCTTAACTCGCCTCGCCTTGCTATAGAAATATGGCAAAGCTATAGCTACTTCTCATCAACATGATCAACAGTTAGCATAATCATCATCGTTATAATCGCTATCATTATCATCGCTATCATCGCTATCATCGTTATTATCATTATCATCGTAGTATTATGGATTAATTTCAATTATCAAATATTCATGATTAAGTTTAGATGATTCTTGTGTCCATTGTGTACGTGTTTTGTTTGGTATTTGTGCCTTGCCAGCGGATGTTTCTGTCCGTTATCCTGCTGTCTGTGGTTGTATTGCTCAATTTGAAAGAAACATGGTTACGAAATAAAATAAGGATCCTAAGAAGCCTGCAAGTGACCGTTTCCCTTCAGGTTTCAGTTGCTGTTTGTTGTTTTTAGCTGTTGTTTATGGTGGTTTTTCTTGTTGTTGTTGGTTGTTCAGACTTTTTATCGTGTATCGGTGATATTGTTTTTGCTGCCGAATATCTTCACCAACTGTGACTCGTAGTCATCAATGTTGCGCTTCATAATATCCATGCAGGGACCCAGCAAACGCTCAAATGCCTTCACATCCAGGACTAAATTGGGCGAAAGATTCAAGGATTAGTTTTCTTTCGAAATAAGGCAAAGTAGCTGAAAACACGTAGTGCATGCTGGTAGATGGAGGGGAATTTCTGGGAGAGAAATAGAGGGTTTTAGTACTTCTTAATTAAAACCAGGTTAAGTCACATCAACCCAAATCCGTGCATTTCTTGATTGATTTCTTGATTGATCACCGCAGGCCCCTCTCTATATAAGTATCTTCCACATAACCGCCTTCTCTTACCGATCCAATAAAACCCTGGATGCCTGTGTCAGCTTCAGACATTGTTTGTGCTCTGTGAGTGTTTTTTTTTTTGGGTAAAAAGGTGCGGGATTTCCCCTTTTGTCACATGTGCTTGATGGCGTGTGTGTGCGTGTCATAATAAAAACAAAGGTATAAACTTGAATTTGTTTTTTACTTTTATGAATTGGGAATTTTAAAATGAATACTTTAGAAAACCGAAAAAGTTTGTTTTGATACATCTGGGAATTTCATAGGCAATCCTATCAAAATACAGCGATTTCACAAATTCGTATTGCGACGGGCCATGTCGGTGTACATTTGCTCATAGATCACCACATTGCGCTTGAGAATGTCGGTCAGGTAGCCCAGGATGCGTTCAAAGGCTTCGGTGTCTAGGACTGGACGGAGTTTTAAGTTTAATTTTAGTTTAATATCTACAAAGCTACAGAGGCCTATTTAAAAAACTTATTTTTTAGCTGAGTTAGTGACCTGTTTTACAATATTATAAACAAGAAATGAAGTTATCTTCGGGAAGCCGAAATTGGCATTCCCTTGTAGTTCGAAAATCTATCATAACTAAGCCAAAAATGCATTAAATTCAAATCGGAAAGCTTTTCTGTGCTAGTTTTTATTAGATTAATAAATCTGCTTACTTAATTTAATATTTAAAAAAATGAAGATTTTAGTGAAATTTTTATATTTTTGACGGGGTTACCCCTTATAAAATTTGGAAAAAATTAAAAAAAAATATTTTTCTTGCCGACATGCCTAGATCGACTCAGCTGTTGATGCTGATCAAGAATATATATCATTTATAGGGTCGGAAATGATTCCTTCATTGCGTTTCAAGTTTCTGACTAAAATTATAATAGCCTACAAGGGTATACAAGTATAGCTCTTATATCCTTGAAAAGCATACTTCCAACTAAATGATAACATAGAAAATGTAATAAAAAAGTAAGGAATGTCCTTTAAAATCATAGTTAATTCCAAAAATGCTTCTAATTTTTTACATGAACTTAAGAAAAACCTCACAACTAATTTGTTAATCAAACAGCGATACCTCTCAGCCAAAACAGTTCTTCAAATGGGCCTTAAACTACTACCAACTACTCAAAGGACTATAAGCTACTACAACTACTGGTGTGCCTAACTAATTAAGTCGCAAGTTGTCAAAGTATTCGCGCAGATCCTGTTCCAGATAGCGATAATCGCTTATGCTGCGCTGGATGCCCCCACTGCACTTTCCCATGAGGCGTTCGAAGCACACAACGTCCAGGACTACGGATAAGGATGCAGATACGGATACACACACACAGGACAATACGACACAACACAACACACACACAACACATACGTGTGTACGAGGGACAGAAACAAAGAACAAATAAACAAAAGCATTAGGGATTAGGCCAAGCGGGAGTGTGGTAACTGGGAGCTGGGAGGGACCGACTGAAATGCTTTCCGTGTAGCCATTCCGCGCCAGACTCTCACTCCAGGCAGGACACTCACATGCTAGCTTGACGATGCCGTTCGTGGCGTAGACGGAGGCGGCCCTTGGCCGATGTGTCACCAGCGCCAGTTCGCCAAAGTACTGGCCCTTGCCCAGCTGCGAGATCTCCACCTCGGCATCGTCCTGGTCCATGCGCACGGAGACCGTGCCCTCCTCGATAAAGTACATGCCATCGGCGGCATCACCTGGGGGAAATGAAAGAAAAATCGAAGCTTTTTAGAGAGTCTCCAAAGGGAATGCAGGCAGGACTTGCTCAAGGCAAGGAAGCTTCAAGAAAGTTCGCCTGTATTAAGTATGAGTTTTGCTGTGATTTTAAATTAAATTTGAAGCGGAAAAATCAAAGATTTCCTCTATTTTCCACCCTACTGAATCTGCAATGTAACTACTTACCCTGCTTGATGATGCGGTCGCCATTTTCGTAGCTCTTTGAAACCAAAGCATCCGCCAGATTCATGCGCTCATAGTTCTAAACGGCAATAGGAGTTCGTTTTATTTATAGAGTATTTTATCGATTTGAGGGAGTAGAAAAACACCCACCTGCAAGGCCTTCAGCATGGGCACGCTGTTCAACAGCTCCTCGTACATTTTCCGCTTCCTGAAGGCCGACTTCAACAGGATGCGGCGGAAGGTCTGGCGATCCATGGCCCAAAGTAGACCAGTCGTTTCCGCCTGCACGGTGGCCGCTCTACATGGTTAGACATACAGATATTTAAATGAGATTTAAATTTCAAAGTCTATATATACACCGATTAGCACGTTGTAATTGTGGCGCAGACAGCGCGGAAAATTTGGCATAATGAATCGATCAAATATAAGAGAGAGATAGAGAGAGAGAGAGCCATGACATACCTGGGCATGTTGTACAGCAGCGCTAATTCGCCAAAGAGTCCGGTATGAGTGTAAGTGTTAATGTGGTTGTCATCGATATAGACTTTGTAGACGCCTCTGCGGGATTGGGGAAAGAGAGAAAATCAGAGAGATGAGAGCGAGAAAAATCCACCTTAATTGAATGCAATTTATAATTAATGCGGTGCAGTGCGTGGCGCTCATCAATATGTAAATGCCTATTAATTGCCATATCAAATACACAAATGCCAATTCAAACACCCATTAATTAAGCCTCGCACATAAATGAATGCGGCACGAGGCACGCGGTTCTACAAGAGTGATGGAGAGGTCATAATTCTTTGCTTTCACTCGAGAGAAATCGGAAAATTATATGGCATTAGGCCGTCAAGGGTTCTTTTCAGTTTTCTTTGATTTGAAACGTTTGCACTGAGAACTAGTTTTTAAAAAGGCAAGCTTTTAGCTAACTTAATTTGACGAGTGATTAAGGCAGTAAAAGTAACTGAAAAATAAAATAACGTTTTTGAAAACAAGACGGTTGCCTTAACAAATAATACTTTTCTAAGCTTATTTTATTCTTTAAAAATATCTCAAACGAAAGATCAAGTTACAACCTTAAAAGAATATAACCTTAATCCTTTTTTGCTATGTTTAATAAAATTAGCATAATTTCCCTTTACAAAGCCTCTTCTTATAACCAAAAACATATGAAAAAAGTCCCCTTACAATACATGGTAATTTATGTCGAAATCAAACAAACTTCCCCCAACTCTGACTTAACTTTTGGCTCTTTCCAAGATGTGCATTATTCATCGAGTTTGATTGGAAATTTGTTTTGTTTTACTTACGATTCAATAACATAAAAGTTATCGCCATCGTCGCCCTGGCGGATGATGTAGTCCAAGGGCTGAACCTTTCGCTCGAACATGGCATCCAGGACCTGGTTCATCTGCGAAAACAAATCGATTACAAAAGGGATGAATGGATTCCGAGGGAAGAGTAGAAAGGGGGACGGGAGCCACCGTGGCAGCCCAATGAGGGATAATCCTCCACCAAAAAAGGCAGACACTTATTCGGGTTAAACGCTGAGGCGTGTGTGCTGCCCCAGCTCCAGCTCCTGCTCCTCCTCCTCCTCCTGCTTCCTTGCCTGCTCACGCTCCTCTTTCTAGTACTTTTGATTTATGTAGCGGGGGAATTTAGCTTACCTGCTCCTTGTCAAGGGATCGGAAGAGCAGTACATTCTTCACCGACTCCACCAGTCGGGCCCGCTGCTCATCT
>JAEIHY010004734.1:0-23276 GCA_018904565.1 Drosophila tsacasi
GATGATAAAAAGCAAAAGTCCCAGCATAGTTCCTCTGCTTTGGAGATTTTTATCAAAACAGAACATGACCTTTTTTATGGTGTTTTTTATCGAAATGATGCAAAATTGCGAGTTCCGTGAGTTTGCATTCGAATATTTTGAAATTTTGTTTTAGAATATTATAAAGGTTTTCAAATTTGATCCATTGGATCATTTCTTAATGTTACTGTTTAAAATATTAATTTTACAGAATTTTTTGTGGTTTCTGCTGCGGTTGTACTTTCCAGGGAATAGCCCATGTATCATTTATATATCTTACCAATCAGAAATTTCAGTCGGTTGTAAATAAATAGAAATAATATTTTGTATTACAAAGATTATATATTAAAATTTTAATGAAACTGTTGGAATATTTTGGTATTGCGAACTAACTACTTCAGTAACAGAAATCGTAACATTTTAGATTCTTTGATAATTCAGCTTCATGGAAAATATTCAGTTGCTCGACGAATTCAGTTTAGGGTTTAACAATAACATTTTAGGATAATGGCAAAAAATGTGATGTAAGAATGCAATATCTTGGCATATAATCCACATTTTATAAACACTCTGATCAATTTCGTGCTTGTAAAAAGCCTTTTCTGCATAATATTGTATTATGGCCTAGCTAGTCTCCATTAGACCATGCTAAAAAATATCACCAAATTGGAATAGTAAGCTCGTAAACCTCTAAATGCCCAGGCAATACAAGAAATTGTCTCTGCATCCCACATACACCCTGCGCAGGCTCTCAATGTAGCATGCACTGGAGAACACCTCGCCCGGCAGCTTGTCTGACCACTGGATTTCGCCGTTCCTAAAGTTCAGGAGGACAACGCGACCATTGGTGGCGCTGCACCAAACCAGGAGGCCATTTGGCTGAACTGTTAGCAGACTGGGCGTGGCATAAACGGGAGCGCCGATATTTATCTTCCAGCGCAGTTCCAAGTCAACGGAGCCCCGGACTGAGCCAGTTTTGCACTGCAAACAATAAACATGCTGATCGATGCAGCCGAAGACAACAAAGGATTGCCCCATAAATGTGGGTGGAGTCTTCACCACCAGCGAGGAGAAGATGTTGCCCTCCGCGGTGTAAGAAGCCAACTGAAAAAGGGTAAGTTATAATTATTAAACCTGATTTATAATTAATTCTAAGCTTTCTACTCACAACTTTTCCGTTGCCCACATGACAGGCGTGCACACGACCCGCCACTTCAGCGCAAAGAAAAACATTGGACTGTGGCTCGAGCAGGACGGGTGTGGAGAAGATGGGCTCCCGGCACTTTTGCGTCCACTCCACAGAGCCATCTGTGATGGCCACACGAGCATAGGTGCCGTCCAGTGTGCATAGAATCAAAGATTGTTCCTTCGGCAGCTCCAAAGCGCTGGCGAAGATGGGCTTCTCCCCAATCCTCAGGCACCAGAGCACCTCTTGTCGCTCGGCAGACAGACAATAGACATTATAGTCTTCCGCATAGCTGCACACCACGATCCGACAGCCGTCTTTTGAGAGCAGTGGCTGCGACTTGATCATGCCTCCGATCTCCACTCGCCACAATATATCACCGGATTGGGGATTAAAGCCGTACAGGCAGCCGTCGTAGCAGCCAACCATTGCCAGCTGCTCGCTGAGGAAGGTCACCTTGCACTCGATGCGATCGGGTAGCCGCAAAATACTCAGCTCTCTGCCGGTCTGCGGTTCCAGGGTTCGCAGTATCTTGGAATGGGCTCCTACGCAAATGAAACGTCCCTCGTATTGGGTCACTGGGGAGTCCACGCATTTCTCAAAGTTCACCTTCCAGTGGTACTGCAGCTTGAGGATCGGCTGCTCAATGCGCTTGATTACTAGGCCGCCGACGCAGATGGTGCCGCCGCCACAGCTGGCTTTATTCGGTAGAATTGGTTCCACGGGCTTCAGCTTTACATTGTTGGCCACCAACTTGGCCGTGTCCAAGAACCGCAAAACGGAGCGCAGCGGCGTGTTCTCATCGAGCAACATCTCGAACAAGTGGCGCTGCTCGTCATCGATGCACATCTGTAGACCAATTTCGCGACAGATCGTGATGGCGTGGAAGGAAGTGCCACCGGCTTGGCGAAAGCTCAGCTCATAGCCACAGGGATTTTCGCTGTCCTCCTGCAGGCGCTGCCTCTTCGTCGACCCCGCCGAGTGGTCGTCATGTTCTACATCCACACACTCCAGCCTGTCGTGCAGATAACTCTTTAATATTTCCTGCGCAGGCTGAGCCAGAGGCATGCATTCCTTAAGCAGCAGCTCCTTGTCCAGTTTGCCATGCACGTTGCAGGGAAAGTGCTGGAGGTACACAAACCTGTCGGGCTGCTCGGCCATGGACACCTTGGACAGTATATCGAAGGTCTGGGCTCGTTGTTGCATTTTGGTCTTCGGCTCGAGGCTGCGAATGCAGCAGATGAGCTTTTGCAAGTCCTCCAGCCACAGGCAAGTGGCCAACTCGCCGCTTAGCAGGCACCTTTCTATTTTGCGAGTGATTAAACCTAAACAAAGCAATTAATAAACTAATTGTAAATTTCTTAGTCAGAAAACTCACCCAAATTGATGCGATTCCCTGCTCTCTTGACAATATCGTTGGCTCTTTCTCCATAGCAAAGGGAGCCATCATCCAAGCGGTTGACTAGATCCCCCGTGGCTCGAAAGCAAATTCCGGAATCTTCTTCGGAATCTACCTTGTCATCGATCTCTGGTATGTAGCAACGCCTTGTCTTGCTGCCCAGGAGTAGCTCCCCGTAGTCCAAATTCTTTTCGCTCTGACATTGAATCCGCAAGACAGTATCCTCGTCGATAAGCCTGCCCAGTCGCACGGGAGCCTGCAATGACTGGACAATGTGGAGAAGGCTCCAACAGGATATTTCCGTGATTCCGTAGATATTGCAAATGTGTTTCTGCAGCAAGACACCCGGCTCCATCCAAGTGACGAGCTCAGCATTTGAGGGAAAGGGTTCGCCGCCGAGCAGAAGAACTCTGTTCCAAGAATATGTATAATAAAAGTTTAAACCAGGTTTCGAATTTCAAGTAAACCATACTTTACACCTCAATGAGCTGGCGCTGCTCAACACTCGCTCTCTGATGGCAGTGCTTCCAAATTGACGGAACAAAGACGGAGTCATCTGCAGCAGAGTGATGCCGGGCTTGGTCAGGTTGACGGGAAAAAGGGCATTCAGCACCCGGCTCGGGGAATCCCTCATCGAGTGGTGACTTATCAGGAGGGCAGCTCCATTTTGAAGCGCCAGAAATATCTCCACCACGAAGGGATCAAAGGTGCAGGGCGTGCCCAGGTAAATTATGTCCGCCATGGAGACATTAAGCTTCTGGCTTGAAGGGGCATTGATTATTCGTTGGAATTGGTGAATATCAAGTGATCACTTACCTCAGCGACTCAACGTTCGAGGCAATACATTCGTATGGCACATGGATGAGCTTGGGTTTGCCCGTCGTGCCAGTTGTGGTGATGGTGTAGCACATATTGGCGGGCAGAGGCTTCTTTGCTTGCACTTCGGGGCTTTTGTCGGTGCGTTTAAGCTTGAACAGCTTGCACTCCTCGTTGAGCACCTGTATTTTGTCCAGTCGCTCGAAGAACAGAGCCCCCACACCCAGGTGTTCGCTAACCAGCAAGTAGTCCACGCCAGCGGCGCACATCTGGTCATGCAGCGCCTCGGAGAGCAGCATCTTGTCCGTGGCAAAGAAGTAACAATCGTGGTTGAGTATCCTGCAAGACTGAAAGCTATTAGTTCACATGTGATCAAATCTAGAACGTAAAAACGCACGCTAAGATAAGAAGGCACGATGCTGGCGTGTGCTGCGTAATCCGAAGAGCTATTCCTGCTCCTCCGGGTATATGGTGACGGCGCAGAAGCTCCAGCAGTTCCATCACACCTTCCACAGCCTTGGTGTAGGTCACGGTGCTATCCTGCGGCTCCATTCGTTTTATCAGAAAGGGCACATTGTCGAAATCTCGTATGCGGCTGATGTCGTACAGCTTCTTCTGGGCCATGCTAGCTTCTCCCGTGTCCAGCCTTTCTTCAGATCTTTGTGCCGTGTCCTGGTTAGATTGATCCTGCTTTCCTTCAGGCCCTGCATCTTCCGGTAATTCTGTTTTAATCTCGGTTGTTTCCATTTGATATCAACAAGTGTTTACAAGTCCGGCCTCCAACTAGAGATGGTAGAAATGCTGCCTATCGACTTATCGATTTATTTATTGAAATTTAAAAAAGCCGCAAATTTGTTTGTGTTAAATAAAAAGATTATAATTAATTAAGAGTTTATTAAAACTAAACTCATATACAACAAAAATTCGATATTAGAATAAAAGTTATATTCCTGAAACAATTAAATTTGATACAATTTCTCCCCACATTTTTATAATTTACCAAAATAAAAAAGTTCTAATGCAAATATTTTGTAATATTTTTTATTGTTCAGTGCCAAATACATGTTAAATATTTCTCATTTCATTATTTACATATACAACTCAATACATAGCTCGTACGAAGTTTATCATGTGCGTAATAATCCCTTGTTGTGTCTTGTTGATTTGTTTTCTCGTTTCAAAAAAGCTCTTTGCATACATCTGCATACATTTTGAGGTAAAACAGTTAATATTAATCGAAAATAGTTCCGAAGTATGCATTTTAGAGTAAACTAATCCTAGGCAAATTTTAATCCAAGTCCCCTCTACATATCCGAATTTACGTTCCTTTTTATTCCTCTCACTCTCTCATGCTTGCTTAGCAGAATCTTCTAGATTGCAATAAATTACGTCCTTAAGCAGGAACTAGTGTATATCATCTGGTTGTTATCCTCGTTTAACCTGAGGTGAATGGTTTATCCTATATCCAGTCCTATGCTTGCTTCTTCGCGCTCAAGGCTTGGCCTTCTTTACTCAGCTTCGAGTACTCTGTCTGCATGATGGACTGGCACTCGCCGATCAATTGCTCAATGTCGTCCTTGCCGTACTTTTCCGTTGGCACCTCGGGCAGGATGTGGATGAGGGCATGGCCCGGGCGGAAGGTCTTCTTTTCATCGTCCATAAATGAGTACTTGGAGATGACCACAGGCTGGATGGGGCACTTGCCCTGGAGCGCGATGTGGAACGATCCCTTCTTAAAGGGCAGCAGCGAGTCCTTGTTGTTGCGTGTGCCCTCCGGGAAGAGCAAAAGCTTGCAGTTACGCTCCTGTATCGCCTTGGCCTCCTTCTGCAGGGAGTTAATCGAATCCGACTTGCGGGAGCGATTGATATAAAGGGTGCCCCAGAGCCATGCTCCGAAACCGAAGAATGGAATGTACAGGACCTCCTTTTTGGAGACTACAGTAGCTCGTCCGATCACCGGCCACAGATAGGCCAGAACACACAGATCCACCGCACTCTGATGATTCATTATGACCACGGCACCATGATCCTTGCGCACATTCTCCAGGCCCCGCACCTCCATCGTGATGCCCATTAAGCGGCACAGCTGCCGAAAGCCCCAAGCGGGAACCCTGACAAGAAAGAGAAAAAGAAAGTTGGGTTAAAAATAATGACTAATTGTACTGAGGGAGAGGAAAACCCCCAGACCATGACAATGAGAACAAAAACAAAAATTAGTTTAAGCGTTTTAAAATTTATAATGGTAGTGTTTTAACCATTTAAAAAGTTTTTCAAAAACTAGAGAACGCATGTTTGTGGTCACAAATATTCTTGTAGTGTTGTTAACAAAAGTTTGATCTTTTTTATATAATTAGGACTTATGATTGGTACACAAATACTTGAAAATATCCTTAAGACCAACTACATTATATCGCTAGATCGCGATAATTGCCCATATCGTTACTTTGAAAATAATAGAAGATGTGCATATACATTTGTAAGTCCCGTAATAAAAATTCTTGGTTTTATTTATACTTACAGGGCATTACGATAGTCCCTTGGCCTCAGTATCATGAAGGGCACACAGAGAAAGACTATGAAACCCGCTCCAAAGAATATGAAGATCATACGCATTTGATAAGGAGCTTTGGCCGAAATACTTAAAATTAGGGCCACCACACAGGCCAGGCCTATGACTTCACAAGTGCAAGCCATTTTCAGTGCGTTTCTCAAATCCAAGAAAGTCGACTACTGCAAAGAAAAAAGAGAATCTGGTTAAATAATGTTAAGAAATCTTTAAAAACAAACTATTACGACTGACCAAAAGATTCGAATGTCCGAAACACCTCAGTTCTCTTGTCTAACTGATTTAGAATTTTGAATTTGACTCTATTTGGTTGCCGATTCTTAATGCCTGGCTTACTTTTTCTTTGTTATATAATCACCATATTATTTACTGATTTATCAGACTCTTCTTTATTGACTTTAGACTCTGCAATTGCTCATTCTATATAGTATTGGCGGCTATTACGCGATTGCATTACGAGAACTCAAAGTGGCAATTATTTTCAATTAGCTTTAATTTGCATATTGCCTTGATTGCCCAATAGATCGTATATACGTGTGATTTTGGGGTCCTAAATCTTTTACTTAATAGCCCATCTCGACATCTAAATGATAAGCTCCGAGAATAATTTTTTACTTTAAGTTTAACCGAGGTCCATTAAAAAATTATGTATATTTTTCTAGCAACAAACCTCTTTAGCTCCTTTAGCAAGGTCGGGACACGTCCGATCCCTCAGATTGAAAAGGTACAACTGAAAAGCCCGGGTGACGCCGGGTATCAATTGAACTGGTCAGAAAGGCTTATCAGGAAATGCCCAACAGCTATTGTTTGGATTAAGGCAGTGAACTTTGATATCGTGCTTATACATTTTATTATATGGTAACACACTCCCAATCAGCTATTGCAAAATAAATGACGAATACTGCAAAGATTTGAGAGATCAGAATAGTAATCAAGTTGTGGGCCGATATGCCTTAAGTGCAGGTAAAGTAAATAATTTTTCAAGATTACTTTTGGGGCTGGGTTTTTTTTTTGTTTATATAGTTTATGTACGATTCCCTGTCGAATCGCTGTGAAGATTGTTTGAAACAATAAAGTACTTGTGTGGGAATAATCTAAACATAATTAGAACAATGGCACCATGCCGATTCGCCTTTTGAACAGGCTAATCTTGAGATAAAGCTTTGACATACGAACGTTTGCTCATAATATATGGCTGAAGGTAGCCTAGTTTTTACCAGGTGCTCATGATTTTGGAGTAGTATTAGTATTTAAATGTTTGTGTTTGTGAAAATAGAATCCGTAAGACTGTTGCCACGCGCCCTACCGCCCTAAATCTTGTATTAACTCTATGATTATCAGAGTGGCAAGTGCGAACTACCCACAACTATAAACAAATTGTTGTTAAATTAATCTTAAATATGTATAAAAAGTTCAAAACAATTGGTTACTTAATATATAATATATGTTTTCTAGCCTGGTTACTTTTTGAACTTAAGAACTCATTTTTAGGGGCACTCACTATCTTTGTCTAGGGATTCACCTCTAAGCTAGTAACTTGCAATTCAGGGCAAAGCTCATATACAGCGACATACCTTTCTATATGGCTTTAGTAATTAGTCAGTAAAATGTGGCTACTCATGCATATATATCAAAGTACATAGATATATAAGTCGGTAGTTGACACAAAGTCTCTGGCGGTCACGGACTGAGTGAGACCCTGTTGTCATGCTATAAAAATTACAAAAACCCTTCTAAACTTCTAAAGTTCGGACAATCTACTCTTGAAATTAAAATTCTAATCGAGATTAGCTTTCAGCATATATCATCCTATATCTTTATGGCCAGATCATGTCAATATTAAGTTCCTCCGCCACACAGAGTTCTAATCAGATTGTGAGTACTATAAATGTTTGTCGTGCTAAAAGAGTTCTTTTTACGGCCCCCAGCTGTGGTACTCTATTCACGAAAACAACTTCTAATGTTGGCAATTCCAATTATGATGACAATTATCGTTACAGATACAACTTGGCCGGCGTTTGATGACAAACTGTTGATACTGGCGTGACCTTTTGGAGGAGAGTAATTGTAATTGTGCGTTGAATGGACACTTAAGTCCAATCAAGCCTCGAGATCTGTGTGTAATGGCATTAACTGCCTTGGATTTTCATTGATTTTAGCCAGAGTTAGAAATGGAAAATTATACTTTGTTATGACTGCGTCAACTTACGGTTCTAATAATGGATAATAAATAAGGTTGGTTTACTTTTCTGCAGAATACAGACGGTTTACGATAATATTTCCAGGTGCTTATCGTAATTATACACACTTGTGTCGAATTATAGAGAAATTTAAAGAATAAATAAAGAAAGGTTTAAACAAAGAATTAGTCAGGAAAAAGTAATAAATTTGCAAAGGGATAAATATGATAGTTAGCCTAATGCTAATTAGTTAACATTTTAATTTAGAACTTTGCTGCCAAAATTTAAGAACTGACGCTAATGTAGTAATAATAAAAATATAACAAATAAGGCAAATTACGAATATAGTAATCATACGTAACAACATTTACAACTTTGGCACACTTTGTACTTTCCTTGTGACTGTGCTAAAAAATGACAATAAATTTATTAACAGTAAATATTTAACTATTTGTTTACAATATATTCCCGCGAATGGCACGAAAGGGGTTTACGTTTTACGGTTCCCATTATCTCTTTGTGACAATTGCCGCAAAGCTTTTCGTGTGTGTGCGACAGCGGAACATCATCGATCCATTCCAGGCCAGCATAAGCTTCGGTCATTGATAAGATAGTGGCATGATTTCAGTCAGGAAAAAATAATGGCTTTACTACACCTTGGAACCAGCTGACAAACGCACGCATGTGGCCGCTGGAGCAGGCGGTTTCTGGAGTCCGGACCGCAGCAGCCGCTTTTCATAGCGTCAGCATTTCTGAGTCAAGTTCAAAGTCAACGAGTGCACCACAGCTCAGCGGCAGAGAGGAGAAGTTCCAGACCAAGCTGAGTCATTAAACGATCGGACGTTTTCTAATCAAACGACTAGAGATCATTGTTTTAATTGTCGAGTGGAATGTTTAGAACATGAATCGCCAGTTGTTTGTAAATAATATAAACAACAGCTGTTATTAGAGTCGAGAGGAATTTGTTCTGAGGATAAACTTGTTAAGAACATAAGCTCTGGCTTAGAATTCTAAGTCAAGTTGTATAAAATTAATACAACATCCGATCTAGAATTATACTGATACCCATAAATGTTTTTTTAGAATTGAAATAAATAATCAGAGTCTCAGGAATAAGGTCTCTTGATTCTAAATTAATTGAAAAGATTTCATAAAGCACACAAATCATTGTTTTTTCTTTCTTTCCTGTGAGGGACTTTTGTAGTTTAACTTCAATTCTTTCTTTCCTGTTGAGTTTTCTTTTAAAAACTGCCTAATTAAATATTTATTTAATTTTTAAGTTCCAAACTCCCCACTCTCCTTCTAAAACTAGTAAATTATTAAAGACCCAACGCATTATTTCACACGCTACAAGGAAGCGGCGGAGTCTCAATAACCTAAAATCAACAAAATCAACAGGAAAGCTTGGAGGAATGTGTGAAGGAAAAAGTGTAGAAAAAGTGGAGGAAAGATGTGGGGGAGGTTTTCAGAGAAAAAACGACGACGACGAGCTGAGAATTAAGGGCAGTGTGCCAGACAAGGACAGAGCGCCCCCCTGGAGAGGTAATAAATGTACGCAGGACTCTTGCTGTTGTTGTTGTTCCTCCTGTGGCTTTTATTCCTTGTGGAGCGAAGCACACACCGCATGGAAAAAGGACCCAAACAGGGGAAGTAATGAAGACGAAAAAGCACAACAACTTAAATAGTACAAACTCACGAAACCGTTAGAGGTGAAAAAAAAGTTGTTGTTGCTATTCCCGGCTTCTATTCTCTCGCGTTGTTGTTGCTAGTGCGTGGGCGTAATTGTTGATTTGCAGCTACCTGTGTGGGTGTATATATATATATCTACATATAACTATGTGTTGGTGTGTTATTTGCGCGGGAGACTCGGCTGCTGCAGCATCTGCACTGCAATCAATTCCACGTACCGGAATGGCAATTACACCTGCACAGTCCACCTAATCACGTTAAGCCAAAGGAATTTCACCGCACCAGCACTGATTCACACAGTCGCACAGTTTTTTAAACAATTATCGTTTTATTATTTTACGCCGCCCGAGTGCCGGCACTCTCTACTACTCAGCAGGCAGCAGCGAGAGGCGTCCGCTTCAAACAAAAGTCCGTGGTCAATTGAAAAAGCTTTCGGTTCGCGTGCTCGTTGCGCTTCCGTTCACTTAAACTGAGCGGCCAGGCTTTGGCCCCGCCGGTGCTGCGCATGTGACCCAGGCGACGGTGTGGAGCTTCTGGTCCAGCTTGCGCGACGGACTGAGCTCCAACCAGTTGCATGTCCTCCTCCTACAGTTGGTTGCCCACATGGCGGATTGATTGATGAAATCCTCGTCCTTTGAGTCGTCAAAGCAAAAAGCTCCATAAGCCAAATCCCGCTGATTCAATTAAAATCTCTCTTTTATTTATTATTTATAAATTGCATTAATTATTGTGTTATCCTAACTATAATATTAAACCAATAATTTGGTAAGTTTTGTGAATATAATTTAAGAAAATTTCCCTATATCAGGGTATCATTATTTTAGTCAGAAGCTTGCAACACAATTGATCAGCATCGACAGCCTAGTTAAATACATTATTTTAATTAAATTAAATTAATGTATTTTTTTTCCCCTAAAATTTTCTTATAAAATGATAGATAAATATTTAAATTTTAATACTCCTTTCTGGGTATTATAATATCAGTCGCTATCAGAAGCACAGAACACCGTGAAGGAGTCATTTCCGACCCTGAAATCATTAATATTCTTGATCAGCATCGACAGCCGAGTCGATCTAGCCGTGTCTGGAAAAACACAAACATTAAAACAAAATTTCGACATTTTTATGGGTTTATTAAAATTGGAACCAAATTGCACAAAATTTAATTTTAAAATAAATTGAAATTCAGTATGCAGTTAATTAGCCTTGTAAAAACTATCTCAGAAATTTTTTCCAAATTCAAATTAATGTATTTTTAGCTTAGTTATTATAATTGTAAGCTTTATTTGATCAATGTCAAATTTTTTCCCTAGATCCAATTTCAAACTGCAAGGGTAGATAAACATCGACTTTCCGCTTCCTTTATTGTTGAAAACTTATTCATTTATTCGACTCCATTAACCGGACTTAAAATATATATTAATAATAATAATACCACTGTGAAATAAAAATAATTCGAATTATGGGACAAATATGCCCAAAAGTATACCATTTTTTATTTAAGTCTTTTCATTGTTTTAAAAATCAGCAATTTAAGAACCTATCCGGCTGATCACCGCACATTTTTAATATTAACAACAAATCTATTAATCATCAATAACAACGGTAAATTCAGTTTCAAATACAAAATTTGAAATTTTCCACCATATTTGTCCTCCTCTTATTGGTGTGACCATTTATAATACTGCACAGAATCCACCCGCAGGTTTTCCGTGCTCGTTCTTATTCCATTCCAGTTGCGGCCACACTCTGCGCTTTATTTTCATCAAAAATTGTAAATTTATGCGGAAATCCATATTTCCCCGACATTTAACTGTATTTCTAGAGTGGAAAGCCAACCACCGCCGCGCTAACACCAACAACAATTAAACATGATTCGCTATCAGAATTCTGCTAACTAAATTGTTATGAAAGTGTGTATCTCAACCGGCGAGATTTCGATGCAAAATTATTTGCCAAATTATAAGTAATTGCGTGGATTTACAATGCACGCGGTCGTAAACACGTGCCGCCTGTGCCACCGTGAGGTCGAACCCGACTCCCCCAACATCTTCGAGAGCTCCCTGGAGTTCTGCAAGGAACTTTCCATTGCAGAGATCTCGCAGCATCTTTGGGCCGTTCACGTGAGTGTTTGCCGCATAGCGAATGTGTTCCCGAAGTAACTTTTTCCTTTCAGTATGATCGCCATGAGCTATTGCCGGAGCTCGTGTGCCCGGAGTGCCTGGAGCTATTGCTCGACGCATTCGAGCAGCGCAAGGACATGCAGGAGCGGGAACAGGGGCTGCAGGAGCAGCTCAAGGAGATGATGAAAACGGATCCCAAGTACCGGCCCGGTTTTAATGGCAATCCTGGTGAATTTGAGCCGGAGGAGGACTGCGAAATCGTGGATATAGATCCGGATAAGCTGTCGGAGACGAGTGAAGACGAATTCCCGCTTTGCTCGGAGGGAGATTACGAAAACTGCGATGAAGATGACGAGGAAGAGGAGGAGGATTTCGATGAGGAGGACGAGGAAGAGGGTCAGAATGGGGATGACGTTGACATGCCGCTGGGCATGGACGCCGCTCAGATGGCGCTAATGGAGACGGAAATGAAGGCCAACAACACGAATACCGATTTCAACACCGGGCCGGCGAAACCCAAGCGAGCCTTTCTCTGTCAGTACTGCGATCTGGGCTTCACCTTGCCCTCCGACTGCCAGCAACACGAGAAGAGCGCCCACGACCCAGCAGCTCCATATTGCTGCACTTTCTGCAACCTCCGGATGACCGCCCGAACCGCTCTGATTTCGCACATAAAATCGCTGCACGATCCCGTTCGTCCGTATGTGTGCGCGCAGTGCCGGAAGGGATTCGTGCGCCGCTCCGACTTGAAGAAGCATACGATTGTTCATACGGGCGTCCGGCCCTATACCTGCAACGTATGCTCCAAGAGCTTTTCAAGAAACACCAACCTAAACAAGCACATGCGCATTCATAGCGGCGACAAGCCCTTCGTTTGCCAACAGTGTCCGCGGTCCTTTCAGACGGCCTTGGAAATGATGAAGCACTCGCGCTCCCACTCTGAGGTGAAGCCTTACCAGTGTGGCCGCTGTCCAACCTCCTTTTCGCGCAAGGATAAGCTGTTGGCCCACCAGCAGGTCCACACCAAGCGCGACGTTGAGCAACAACAGCAGCAATTGGGGCTCCTTCCGCCAGCGGATGCCGAACTGGCGCAACTCCAACAGCAGCAACAGCTTCAGGCCAAGCCAAAGGCTCCAACGCAATCGAAATCTTCGCGCAATTTCCGCTGCGACGTCTGCGACAGGGCTTTCCAGAGGGAACGCGACCTGCAGCGCCATAGAGCCCTACACATGGACTCCCTGTTCGCCTGCAAGATTTGCAATCAGGGATTCAACCGGCGGGAGCAACTGCAGCGTCATGAACTGGAGGCTCATGGGCCCAGCTATACCTGCGGTATCTGTTGCATCAACTTTCTGTATCAGGTTGAACTGGAGAACCATTTGAAGGTCCATCAACTGCAGCACAAAATGGCGCAGAGTGCCCAAGAGGCGATCAATGCCGCCGCTATCCTGCCCCTCAAAAAGGTCGCTCAGGCGCCAGTGGCTGTGATGCCTCCGGTGATTCAGCCCTCGGCTGCTGAACTGAACTTCTACAGCAACATGATTCCAACCATGAATCTGGGTTTCTACAGCGAGACTCGTCCGGAGGAGTAAGTAAGTTGCACAGTTACAACTTAAATGGTAAGATATATAAGATATATAATTCGGGTTTCATCTGAAAGATTCGTAGCCAAATATGTTTATACTTGGCCAAATAGAAAGTAGAAAGTAGAATCAGGATTAAGAATAATGTTTGGTATCAAAACTATTCACAATTTTGTATAAGTTTAACTAAAAAATTGAATTGTAATGTATGAAATATCTTAAGGTTTAAAGTGAATTTCCTTAAGTTTTATATTTTAAATTTTGTATTAACGCGGGCTTCTATTTTTAATTTTTTCAAATTCAAAAGTCAAACAAAATATTTATAATTTGTTCAATTTTTTGAAAGCCGCATTATGGTAACATTTCCTTATCAAAACAGGAATAATTTTCCAAAACAACTTGATTTTGTTCATTTCTTTATCTATATAGTATCTATATTTTTCTTTGAATACATTCTTATTGCCAATTATTTTTAAAAATAAATAATGAAGTAATAAAACTAAATTGAAAACCATTATTTGTATATCTTTGCTGGATGGGAAGATGCTTTAAAAAGCAGGAAATATTAACGTACCTTGGATTAACCCTGGGTCATCAACTTTAGTGAAATGTGCAGATTTATGAGATTTAATCAGCAAGGATGACATTTGATCAGTTCCCTCGCTCAGCGTTCTGCTATTTTCGGGATCATTTTTAAGTCCTTATAAAAAAAACATTCCCTGTGGGGCATAAACAAACTTGCCCCACAAAAATTACTCAAAGTTAAAGCTACAAGCTAACCAACATGTTGCATGCAACAAGTTGCACTTTCCTTGCTAAGCTTCCCAATCGCGGCACTGGCCGCCAGATTGTGTCTTGAGGTCGACTCGTAAGGTAGTCCCTCGTCTTGTTCGGAACCCGTCCGACTGATCGCCTTGAAACATCCTCCTCGACGACCCGCTCGTCGTCGAGTGCGCGCGCGCGCTGTGAATTGTGCTGGTGCTGACAGTGTAACGCTTGATAGAATAATAAATAATAAAAATAAAGGGGGAGAGAGCCCCAAAGAAATGTGGTCGAGCTGCCATAAATAAGGTGCGGATTTCAAACGAGACGATAAATCTATTCCCGCAACGGGCACGCAATCGGGGAATTCGAACTCACCTTGCGGATCCGCTCGGATAGGTTCCGTTGAGAGCGGTAAGTACGCAATTACCATGGTAGTAAGGGTCATTCCGAGTGCGATTTATGTATGTGCCGATTCGCGGCTTGGGGTCTCCTCTTGTGTTTAGGTGTTGGCGTCGCCCGCTGGGGCGCCCTCGGGCATCCATTCTTAACCAACCAACGTTCTCATCATCGTCTCCTGCGCCCCCATGACAAATGAACATGTTGCTGGTCCCCCGACAGCTTTCCTTTGATTGAATAAAGAATATCCACAAGGCAGGGGATATACGAGTCTGTATGTATGTATGTCTGTACGTATGGGAAGGCAACTATAGGTTGCATGATTTGAGCAGCCACTTTTGTCATTTCCAAAAAGATAAGGGGCACGAGACGAACTGGCGCACATAAAAGGCAAAAGGCAGCTGGAAGCTGCTACCTTCGTGAGGCACTTTTTGTCCATTTCAATCTTAAGAAATGCGAGAAGTACTTTATAGCTTTGTCAACAGAAGTTCTGGACGGAGTGTATTTTTTTATAAAATGGAATCTTAATTATCTTAATTTTTTTATTAATTTAAAAAGTAACTACATTTAAAGCTCAAAAGAAGTCTGAAATGAGCTAGAATTACATTATAAAACTACAACTTGAATGAAATTGGTAAAAATATATTAATATTAGTATTCTTATGCCAAATGGAATCATTTTATTACATTACTTAATTAAAAACTCCCTTATTCTATAATTTAGTTCTAATCTTTGAATTTCTTAATAAATAATATACCACAGTGAAAACTTTTTCTTAACTCTTGTGGATTGCGTGTCTGTGTTACTGAATGCACCTGCGGTGCAAAAATACTGGGATTGCGGCGGATACGCGAACAGTTTTAAAAACAATCTAACTCTTGAGGATGTGAAGGGTTAACTCAATCTCCTTCTCGGAAGATAAATGAGCTCAGTTTAACGGAAAGTATATTCCAACACGCACCTTGAGTCGATTTAGATTTAGTGCAGTAAAGGCCTTCGGCTGACTAGAACCCAGTCATAAGTACACGAGTGCAGCAGCCCACGCAACAACTTAATTACGGCTATTTACACGCAGTACGCATAGGAAGCCTCCGGCTGGATCTAGATCTTGGCACTGTCAATTATGAGTTACCTACATTTCTCAGGTGTCTTATGAAAGCTTCAAGATTTTCAACGGTGGAATTTTGAGTTCGTGATTAAGCGATCTGTGAAGTGGACTTCCCATGATTCTCTTTGCTAAGGATAATGGTTAATGTAATGCAGATTACGGGTTGATTTTTTATTGCAAAGCTAAGAGGGTGTCAGTAAATTAATAAGCTGTCATTAAGGACGATCCGTTAAAATTAAATTAGCATGTTAACTGAAGGTTAAGTAATAACTGTGCATTATAGTAAAGCAAGAAAACAGGCTTGATTTGGATATAAGCTCTTTCTTTTATCTTGTTTTCTAAGTCATGTTTATCTTTTTATTTGGTCGAAAACCTTAACTCTGAATAGGGGCCCAGTTAGGTCTTAAATATGACGTGAACCTTTTAGAAACCCATGGCAAAGCATGGTTATTGGTTTATCTATCCCAAAAAGGGGTAACTAAACACTAAGAACCACAAATAAACTACATTATTTTGCACAATAAACTCCAAGACAAATAGAAATTCTAATTTAAATCCCACGTTTAATTCAATATCATCTCTCTCTGCGATAAGCTACTTACACATTCGTTGGCTGTCAGACACACAAATCGTCGTCGTTGCTGTCGTCGTCTGTCGAAGGACTGATGGGAATACGAATACATCAGTGTCAGTCAGGCAGACGGCAGACACCTTTCCATCTGTCACTGGCTGCCACCTCCTTCTCCCATATCGCCTAGCTAATCTCTCATAAACACACAGAGCACACACAGTAGACTCTTTTTTTTTGTTCCCCGAAACTTTTCCGCGGTGAGAGCCAGAGTCGTACGTTTGCATTTCACATCCGTTTCGCTTCATTTTGATCAGATGCAATTTAATTCACAATTCACTTTCTTCGCAGACAATGCCAGCGATGTGATCCAGCAAATAATGATGCATGTATAACGTTCCACTTGGCTGACAGACAGGCGGAGGTATTGGGACTTTGGGGTTTTCATCATCATCTTCATTCGGCTGGTTGTCGTCATGAAGCTTTTAAACTTATCAAACAAATGTATGCCTATTTTTGTAATAGGTACTCACAGAGGGGTAAGGTTTACTGGGCCATGTACGCTTTAATAGAGGTTCGTCAAAAGCTGAGCTGGTCTAAATAGAGATGTAAAAACTAGGTGTACATATAAAGAATTAATTGAGAATCTTGAGAGATTGAAGTAATATTATCCTAAATGCCCTAATTAATAAATCCCAAAGCAAAGCTATATCCTATTTTCATTCTTAATGATTAATAAAATCCCACATTTTTATAGATTTCCAAGGTGTCCTTAGCTTCGATTCGATGCATCGGGATTTACTTTCTTGTTTTCGCTGTATTTCGCATCGGTTGCCCGTCAAAAAACCAGTTCCCCTGCTCCCCATCCTCGTCGATCTACCGATCGCAAGGTATTTGTTTGGCACGACATTTGCTCCTTGCCTTGAATACTGTGTGTGTTGTGGAGCTGTCCGGTGATGGCAGCCGCCTGCCTCCGACTCCGACTCCGACTCTGACTCTCACTCGGTCGGTGGCTGCTCTGGTGACGATGGCTATGACGTCGTCGTTGTTGCAGATGTCTCCGTCTCGGGTCCCTGAGTCCGCTTCATGTCGTCACGCAAACTTTAATTCGTTCATTAATTCAGCCGGCAAACGGTTAGCCGGCTCGGTGGGCGTGGAAGTAGCTGGAAGTGTTAATTAGTTGTTAGTGTCTCCGCCTGGCCCCAAGGAGCATAGTATAGTATGTATTTAATGAGCGCCTTGGGAACCCCTAATGTCAATCGTGAGTGCTTCTGCTTAGTGCCCTTGGTGCTTGGCTAACAGCTTATTAATCTTCTTGGTTAAAAAATACGTTCACTTCTTACAAAGTATCAAATGAATTTGTCAAGTAGAATTTCTTTGCTTTGCTGGCTTTCTTATACTGGAAGAAATTACTTTGACTTAATCATACTTTATCTGACATTGTTTTGCGATCCCCTTTCAGTGTTTATAATTTGATGATTGGCGCAGAGTTGAGATATTTTTAGACGCAGTGCCAGCCAACCAGTTGATTTCCATAATTGTGTAAATTGTCCGAGCAGGAGCTTTAATGTGTCGAATCTCCATTTCCACTTTCGAGGAATTCCTTTTGGCCGCGCCAAGACCACTCACAAATCAGTGGCCCAAGGCCCGAGTCGCAGAACCTTTGCAAATAAATTCTTGCAAGCAATTTTGACCCAAGTTCCCCCTGCGAAATCGAGCTCAGAGCTCGACCAGAGATGCGCAGGTGATGCGAGGTGAGGTCCAATCTCCGACTGGACTGGAGAGCCCGAAGGGGCGACCGACAACTTCACTCTCCACTCCAGCCAGCTTCTCTCTGGAGCTCCTCCCTCACCGTTGTGGGTGTGCAGCTGTACGCTGTCAACTCGCTCGCTGATCCATGGAGCCCATGCGGAAATAGTGGCCAAGGGTGTGCAATTGCTTCGGCGATTGCATTTTCTTTATCGCATCCTGCACAAATTACAAAAATATTTCACGTTCCGCCAGGTTTGGCCATTCTCGTGTCCATGGCTCTATGTGACTGCGGGAGGGAGGGGGGGTGAGGGTCTTGCCGGGTCACTTGCCCCATCGAACGTGTCCACATTTGTTGTTCGAACACACAAAGCTCCATTGAAGAATTTCCCGAACCAAGTCCCGCGCTCTTTGACTTGCCGCGTGGGAGAGGTGGCTAGATAAATATGTGTGGTTGCCAATAGAAGATTTTGGCCAAAGCAGGTTAGTTTTGGGGGACGAGGAGACCCAGAATAGCTGCAGCTTTGGTAAAACAAAAACGAGTATCGTGAATAGTGAGTGATAAATGAACTTTACCATATCTTTCTTGTTTATTTTGTATTCGAAATTTCGAATTTCCCTATCTGCAGAACATAAATCATTGAGGGGAAAATCAATCACAAGCATTTCCCTGATTAGCTTAAAACAGTTAAGATCCAAGATCAGGAAGCAGCCAGAGGTCACCTGGAGTACCCCAACTGACTGATGATAGCCTGAGCAACACGAGCAAGTTTTGCAATTCATAAATATTTACAGCCCGACGATGACCACGACGACGACAGAGACTCAAAGAAAGAAGCTGTGAAGTCCAGGCACGGCAGTCTTGTCTAATTGTTTACTGCCTTTTATTGGCGAGTAATCCCAATGCCAATGCCAACGTGCAGCAATGGCGACGGCAAGTTTTTGTGGGCCAACCCGCTGCGATCCTGATCTTGGCCAGACCTTACTGGACTACACGTGCTGGCATCCACGTCAATGTTCGCCAGTGGACGCTCCATGGCACCATCATGATATTGCGTAACCTGCACGCGACAAGAAATTTAACGCAAGGCGGATAGATCGTTGGATCGACAGTCGGGGCTGGAAATATAGATCTGGAAGGAAATATAGAGCTGGAAAGAAACTGTATGGCTAAGGCAGATCTATAATATCCTAGGATAAAATAATAATCAAGTACTTTAAGAGTTAAAAAACTGTAATTGCAAGTTGTTTTGTCGAACAGAATAGCTATCTCTGGTGCTTATTTAGTTGGGAATTAGTTTCGGATTGAAGACCTGGTTCTATACAAATTTAAAATGATTTTTATACGAGATACTTATATAGAAGACAGCGCTTAAGGCTCCTTAAAAACTAAGTATTCAAGTATTCATCAATTTCTTAATCTTTCTTCAATAAACCTTTCATTTTTTTCTCCTTTTAGTATTATGGCCACACCCTCTCTTCCTAATTTGTGGGCTGAACCATCGGATCCATTATTTCGACCACATCTGTGGCTATGTGGCTTAGATGGATCGATTATGGAACTGGATGGATTGTCGGGCCTCAAATTGGCATTTTGTTGTGGTCGTCGGACCTTGTTGGGGTCTAATGCAATTAAGATTCGATTAAAAGTCTTCACACGACGGCGATAGAGACTCTCGGGGACTCCCACATAAATTAGCACGGTATGTTGTGCGAGTGTGCCATCGTTTTCCGCTTCCTTTTCCGCTTTTGGGTCGAATGGGACAGCAGACACACAGCAATCCAGCAAAGCGAGACCAAGTACCTTCCGTTTTCCATTCGAGATTCGGATTCGGATTCTTCTGGGAGCCGGGAGCTCAGTCTCCCCACCCTTCCCCATGCTCCTGGTCTTGTTCGTGACTGTTACCTCTTCTTCAGCTGCTGGTGCTGCTGCTGCTGGTTCTTTGTTTATGGCTGTGAAATTCGAAAATTGAATCTTGCACAGGTTGAAGCCTTGACGGGCTTCTCGCCATCGCAGCCTCTCGCGTAGCCGGCCCGAGCTATGCACACGTAATTATCCTTAAAGCCAGAAACGTGACGATATTTGCAATTTTCATACATTTAAGTTCCGTTGAAAATGTTCGGCAGGAATGCGAATATTAATGCCGAATGTCGAATTCAAAGGGGAGAATCAAAACATTGTTGTTGCTGCAGATTCGCTGGATAAAGCTTTGGGAATCTGACGGCTGGTTTTAAGGTTTTAATTGTAGCCTTGGGTGAATATTTTTGGAGATGGGAATCGCACGATCAATACTTAGTGAATTTTTAAGGCCTTCGAGCTGAGTCTCAGTTGGAAGCCATAACAAGAGACTTCCTAAAGCTTTCCACATGTCAACAAATATATTCCTATTAAACCACACACACAGACACTCCTTCTTAGAAAATGATTATTAATGTCTTGGATCCTTGGCATCCACTAAGAGATGGTAAATGCATCACAACAATACCAGGACGAAGACAATTTATGGAAAAAATGCGATGGATCCCAACACACATGGCCAGAACAAATGCGATTACCGAATCAACAAGAGCAAAAAAAAAACAACAACAATTGGAAGGGTAACACAGCGAAAACTTCATTGAGTTTCGACTGCCTTCGTCTGTCGACTCGATTCGCAAAAATATTTCTCAATGTCTAACCCGAGGCCATGGCCAAGGAGTCCGCCGAGTGAGAGAGAGAGTAGAGTCCACCAGACCTTTGAGGTAGAGTCGGGTCCAACTACCACCTATTAATCAAAATCTCTTGATCTACACAAATCCCAACACACTGAGAGAAACCCCAGGGTAAACGAAGATCGTTCAAGGCAGCATCCCTAATTGGATTGCCAGTCGCTTTCTTGGAGTGTGGGCAAGCTCGAGGACAGCAGCCCCACCACGTTGATGGACGACCAGGACGCCAGCCTCCGACTTTGGCTGCAGAGATCCAGCTCCATCGCTGGCTACACTGGTCTACCAAAAGCGTGTTTTTGTTACTTTACTGCTTGAATATAGGTTATGGCTATAAACTTTCGGCCTTGACTCTTGTTACACCCATGAAAAGGGTCATAAAATGTTGGTTAGATGTTTATGAGGCAGAAGAAGGAAAGTTTGTACGACTCTATAAATCGGAACAGAAGCTAGTCGAATAAGAGGGCGAAATACATTAAACCTTCTTTATTTCTTTACTCTGAATTGATCTTGATCTCTCACTCATCCGCCTGAATCCTGTTGGTGAGTGGACCCAAGGAAGGCACTTGGCGGGGGCGGAGCTCGACCCTTGGCAGGAAACTGAGGGATCCCAGGGATCGGGGGAAGGAAACACGCGGTAAATCACAAAAGCGAGCCACGAAAGCACGATACGATGCCAGTTGGGGTCTGAGATGGAGTTAGTGCCCTTGGCTCTTTATTAAATTAAGTTAAATCATGTAATTTCCATGTAGCGAGTCAAAAGTGCAATTCCTATTCGCCGAGCATCGGGGCGGGAGTTTACTAGGCCTATAGGAGAAGGGCCTGAGATCCTATGGCCTGTAATCATTTGCTAGCCTGGGAAATTGCTTCGTCGATGCCTCCCAATTGATTGCAAATGTTTGCCCAGCTGGAGTTTTAAAGTATTTTCGATTTATAAGAAAGCTTTTTGAGTATAAACCAAACTAAGTTGTTTATTTTACCAAAAGGTTAGTTACAAATATTGGGGTAAAGTGAGGCAGAGATATATATCTCGTACAATAGAATGAAAATAATAGACGGAAGTGAGCATACATATATCCAAATTTTTTCTTACTAATTAATTCATATCTCAGCGGTACGAATGCTGATTTGTTGAACTCGCTGCAAATGCAAATTACCCGCGGAGGAACCCACACGTGGTGGGGCAGAGTGAATCTCCAGGCTGCCTGGAGTGGAGGAGACCGACCCACAGCGGCGTTTGTCTTCCACTCTGCAGATTGGAGTGGAAATTGTATATCGTACTCGTAGTTAGAATAAATAACTTTGCGTCGGGGGCCGCAGCTTTTGCCCAGGTAGTCCAGGTAGCCCAGCGAACGGGTCTCGGTCTCCACTCCATTGCCATTCCCAAAACCCCATCCCCATCTCCATCTCCAGCTGCAGCTCCCGTCGCTCTCTCTCTCTGTGCTGCATATTTATGAGATTTATTTTATTTTATGCGATGTCGCTACCTGATACTGATACGGCGGCCAGCTCCCCGCGCACATTTATTAGATGACATATTTTATTCATTCTAGAAGGCCGGGCCAGGCGATTAGCCATGTTTAGCCAGTCAAATTGTTGGCAACGAGATGGCTGCCGTTTTGCGCTTCCTTCCTCTGGCTAAGCCGATTTATGGCCCAACATTTCCGGGGCCATGTAATTTGTCAGTGGCGGGAAACTGGAGTGGAACGGAGACGCTGCAGCCAATCAGTAGCCATAAATTGACAAAAATCAAAGTACTAGATCGCCAGCCCCGTAGGGAATGGCCCTTTTCAGTCTTCGTAGTTCCCATCTGGGAGGAATCTTCCCCTTCTCACATGTTGCGTAATCGCCATAATAAACCAGCAGTCACTCTGAGATCTCTGATCCTCTCTCTGTTTTACACGTAGAGAAAGAGGTTCTTTAATTAGTCAGTCATGAAAATAATGCCAAAAAGGTAGTAATTATTCTGACCTGTCTGGGTAAATTTGTATTGCTTATTCTGTCTTGAATAAAATACTTTATTGAAAAATATAAGGAATATTCTGGATCAAGAAAGTACTGCCTGAAGTGTTCGATATACCATAGAACCATGTGCGATATCTTCTATATGGTAATTGCCCTGATAATCGTGCTCATTATTGGGGTTGCTGTGATTCATTTAAACACCCCGACCTAAGGAATAATGGAGTTGCAAGAAGTTCTACTTGTACGAAGCCAACTTGTGGAATAAGAAAATATCAAAAGACAATTCTCTGCAAGACTTTTATTATTCTCAAAAAGCTTTTCTCTCTACAAATCCTGGAAAGATGTTTTAAATATGGCTTCAATTGTTTATAAATTACGGTCGTTTTGCCTTGGACACGTACAGTTGCGAAAAAAATAATAGCAGCACCAAAATGTATTTTGTTCTCGATCAAATAAAT
>JAEIHY010004735.1:0-14552 GCA_018904565.1 Drosophila tsacasi
AAGTTTACAACGCAGTGAAGGAGACATTTCCGACCCTATAAAGTATATATATTCTTGATCTAGCCATGTCTGAGTGAGAACAAAAATTTTAAATCTTTTCGACATTTTTAAGGGGCTTTATTGTTAAAATTGTAAAAAAAAATGTGCGAAAAAATGAATTTAAAAATAAATTGAAATTCAGTATGCAGATTTATTAGCCTTGAAAAAACTAACCCAGAACAGTTTTCCGAATTGAAATTAAAGTATTTTTTAGCTTAGTTATTATATTTTTAAGCTTTGGTTTTCCCACAAATTTTCTTATAAAATGTTTTTCAACATATTTGTATTTGCTCAGAGATACAGCCATTATATATTATTTCAGAATTTCGGTTTTAATTTGAACAAATAAATTTAAGCTCGAATTTCAGGCATTAATGGTCATTTAGAAATAATTTAAAATGTATAAAATATGTAATATAATATATATATTTAGATTTGTATATTATAAATTGAAGCTCGATTCTCAGGCTTTAATGAAGTTTTAGTAACAATTAAAAGCTTACAGAAAGTGCCTTCTGTACTTTAAACAATATCCGTCATAAACGATTATTTTTTGGCAATTTTTTCACAGAATCGACTAAGCGTTACCCTTTCCTATCTGCTACCCTTTAGTTTTTATAGCCTTTACGGTTCAAGCTCTTTGGGCGTCTGTAAAACCCGCTAATTGAACGTCTTTTTGTTGTTGTTTTCGCTTTCATGTGCTTCATTTGTTATTCGTCCATCTTTTATTGTTAGGAAAACAAATAAATACAACAACAACAAAAAACTAGGAGAGAAGAGAAAAACATAAAAACAATAGCGGAAAAATAGTAATAATAAAAAAATAAGGCAAAAGGCAAACTATTTAATGACAGTCGCGACGACGGCAAACCCACACAGCCGGCAACCCAGAATCGGAATCTGAGGCTCTCAGACTCAGCATAGTTCAATGCTTTGCTACTGGGCCACCGTCCAGAAATAAGTACGTAACGTAAGTGTATAAAAAAAGCAAGTCTAACGTGACACCAGAGCTTTGAATACCCTTCCTGAATAACCTTAAGCCTTACCTGATTCGGCAGAACAGAATACTATTTTGGAAAGCATTCTATTCCCCTAAAATGTATCTGTAAGTTAAGTGTAAAATCTATTTAAAAACAAAAACATGCATAACCAATATTTGCATTTATTTTAATTTATTCAAATAACTTATTAAATTTTCAGAGAATTATAAATAAGTAGTTAAGCCTTTTAAGGTACCTAATGCCTGCCGAATTTCTGCTCACGTTTGTAAGACCCTATGTCAAGGTATAATAAAAATAAAATGGCAAAAATCTAGCTAAGCAGCTCTACAAAATAATAATAAAAAAAAAAACAGAAAAACTATAAACAAAACAAAGAACACGCCCCGCATTTGGGGACGAGCAAAAAGTAAACAGAAAAGCCATTAACAGTTACAACAACTATAATAGCAACAATTGCGAGAAACAAGCACTTGGCAACATGCTGCTGCTGTTGCTGTTGCTATTCTGTGCTCTTGGTGCACCGAAAAAAAAACAACACACTCTGTAAATAAATAGAAACATTTTGGTATTATAAATTCACCAAAGAAGGTATTATGAACCTTTATTAATTGTGCACAAAAACAAAATATTTTCTTAGAAAAATTAATGTTATGAAGTGTCATTAAAAAATACAAAAACCTTTTCGATTACTCAATAATTTCAAACACTTTTTCGATTACTTACAAATTTCCCCTAGGGATTTTTGCTATTAAAATTTCCTTTGCTTCCTGATATTCCAAATTAAGCATAATTTTTTGTTGGAAAATTTCCAAACCAAATTTCCTAATTTCTTCAATAAAAAGACGTTGAAATCAATTAAGTTTAGGCTCTAAATTAACTGGACTTGTAAATGTATGGTCCTTAGGTCTTGTCTTTTCTGTTATTTATTTATTTATTAATACTAACTATATTTATTAATAATAATATTTAATAATACCACATTTCCTAGCAGAATAGAATACTATATATTCCACATATTATCAAAAAATATTTAATTATAAATAGAAAGAAGGCGATTTATTTATTTAAACACCCACCAAAATTTGCAGTTGAAAATTCCAACTCGATATTTACAAGATTTTCATTACGTTGTCCACCTTTTTCCCACCGTGTGCCTTTCTTTGTTACTGTTGTTGTGTTTCTTGCTGAATTGTGCATGGCAAAAACAATTACGATTTCGCAAACAAAGATAATTTGCGAATGAGATCGACGACACGATACAATGGCACACTACCAACATACTATATAGTATATATTCTTTATCGGAAGGGGGAATAGGGTGGCAAGAAAACCTGGAATACGCCGAAGTGGAACGTTTACAATGGGGGGGAGGGGAAAAACAGAAGCTACTACTACTTAATTGAACGGGCGCTCTCCAGTGTCTGTGTGATCGGTAATCGTTAATCGGCAATTGTCGATCGGCAATCGGGAAGGGGTCAATATTCAGGCAGCAAACAAAGCGACAAATCAAGGGAAGCCAATATACAAGTCGTGTGGAATGAGATACGAGTGCCATGTACTTGAAGTATCTCATAGTTTGTCTTTCCAAGGTAATGTATCTGACGGAATATGTAGATATACTATATCGATCTTGACTTGTTTGCTCTTGAGGATTAGAATAGATTGAGCTACGGGTTTTATTTTACAGAAATTTTTCGGGACTTAACTCAAATATTTTGTGCATCCTTTTAAGTAGTATATAATAAAGTATAGAACTGGTAAGAAGACTAAGACCTTTCTATATAATATAATATATATAATATAATATAAATTCTTTGTAGGTTTCTCCTTCTCCGCTCTCAATGTCTACTCAATTTCAAATATCATTTCCAGGGTTTATTTCAGGTCAATGGCAAAGAGTTTAAAGAGTTTCAGTTTCGGTTTCATCAGTGTCAACTCTGTGTCTGCAGTGACCCCTAAACTCAACCCTGAATTGGATCCAAAAGAAGGCGCAGAAGAGGGCGTGACCCAACGTACTGACCTAGTAAAATGTGCGTTGAAAAAACCCGAAAACAAAGCCCGAGTCTCCGACTCCAGAGAAGGGCTTAATGAAAGCAAATCTGGTTTAAGACGTGACTTGTTTATTACGCCTAACGAACTTTCTATGCAAGGGCCAGTGCATCTCAGACAACGTTTTCCACTTGTAAGTTGCTGAATTTTCCGGAAACTTAACTTAAATTACCAAATTAGGTCAGAGAGCCATGTCAACGATTTTTTACAAAACGATATTGCAGCATAAAATTAAGCCGAATTTTTCCCTTTAATTTGCGCTTTGCCAAGCACTTTTCACTGTTTTTTTTGTCACCACCGCAAAGCTTCAGTAAAATATTTCATATTAATATTTTAGCAACCGATCTCACGATCAACTGAAATTATATTGATTGCTGATTGCTGATCGGGTGCAACATGATACTGAAAGATAAACAAGTAATTAGAGATACATATAATAAATTTGTTTATGCAAACGCTGGAAGGTTTCTGGATTAAAGCAAAACACGCTTCCATATTCTTGAACAAATATTTATGGTACTGCTTTTGTAATTAAGAAAACAAAAACTCGAAGGAAGTTTAGGCCATGCCGGGTAGTGCCACCTCATGACAATCCCTACTTTCACTAGCTTCTCATTCCGATTCATTCCCTTTATTTCCCTATCCACCTCATGCTGGTGGACAGCAAGTGCTACGAGTTAGGTGCCCAGGAGGAGACAGCCCTCTATGGTAAGGACCATGCCCTCTCCTTCATCGAGGCATCGGGCAAAAGTGGCGGCAATGAAAAGGATGTCTTCGACTCATTGGCTGTTGAAATCTACAACCGCCTGGTGCTCAAGGTCATGCCATAATGATCGAAATTGTTCCCAAAATATGGATAATGAACAGGATCAGTGGGCCGATGACCATGGCGATGGCGAAGGCGATGTGCCGGTTCAACCTGAGAATACAATTAGTTTAAAGGACAAGTAGAGTCCCAAGAACTAATTCTTTTAAATTTCACTACGATTGTTATTTATCAATTTGTTAATTTATTGAATCTATTGAAAATGATATTTATTGTTGTTATGTTTATGTTTTATTACATTTCCTAAAGACGTCTTCTCTCAGGTATTTGTTAAAATTTTTTTAAAACTGATGAAGTGCCTCAAAATTCTCAAGTTGTAAATAGAAATACTATTTTATACAAAGGCAAACAAATAATATAGTATCTTCTGTAAACGTGTGAAAAATACGATCTCTTTAGAGAATAAGATTTCTGACTTTAAATCAAGGAAAAAGCTTAAAATTCTTGAGTTCTTTTTTGGCACGATTTTTTTTTACTCAAAAAGGAAGAGGTATTGACTATTTCCACAACTTCGATTCGCAATTCCTCATTCCGGACTTATTGAGTGCCTTAAAATTCCCAAGTTTTAATTCGAAATTCCTTTTTATACAAATTTAGACTTTTCTTAACGAATAAAGTATGCTGGTAACCTTTTAAAAAGGCGATATCTTGAAGATTTCTTCCTTCAAATTAAAGCTAGTGCTTAAAATTCCCAATTGCTTTCCCGACACATATATCTTCGGACTCAACAAGGCTCCTATTAGAATATTTCCGCAACTCTTTGGCCACAGTGCTCCCGTCCGCTTCGCTCTTTCTCATCCCGTAATGTTTCTTTTCGCGCTCCGGCTTTTGTTGTTGTTTTTTGTTGCTGCTGCTGCTGCTGCGTTGTTATTATCGCACAGTGTAGTTGTTGTTGGTGGTGGTGCTGCTGCTGGCTGGTGCTCGGCATCGGCGCTTCGGTCGCCCGGCAGCGGCGGCTTCAGTTCGAGTTCGCACTCGGCCACAGTCGGCACCGGATCGGACGATCGTCGGGGAAACTGTAAACGTAACGCAACTGAAACCGAAACCAAATCCGAAAAGCCGTCATTAGCTTTTCGTAGACGTAGTCGTAGTCGTCGCAGTCGTAGTCGTCGTCGTCGTAGCCGCCGTTGCAAATGTGTCGCCCAAGATCGCTGCGTGTCGCGCTCAATTAAACACACTTCTGTGCCTTGGCTCGTTCTTTTTTTTCGTGCCCTCCTATATTTTATTTTTTTGCACTCCATTATTATTTATTTTTAATTGTTTAATAACAACAACGACAGCGGCTGCTGCCGCCGAGTGAGAAGCGAAAATAAGTAAAGTGCGAAAAGTGAAGTGCGAGTGAGTGATCGCGATCGCGATCGGGATTTCGATTGGAGCAGCAGCAGAAGCAGCAGCAGCAAAGCGCCGTTCCTTGGGGAGCTCGGGAAGCTCTACAGTTCTGGAGTGGACAGTGGACAGTGGACAGTGGTAATTTCACTTAAGCCTGCTCATCCTCCCTCTCCTCCTAAACCCCTCCTCCCCATCCCTATGAGGATTGCTCACCCCCTGTGGCAAGTTCAAGTTCAACGAGCACGAACTCCTTTTTTTATTTTATTTGTATTCTGTTTTTTTTTGTTGCTGTTGTCTTTTATTTTTGCGCGCGGTCCCTTTTGCTTTACCGGCAAAATCGAGAAATTGACAACGCGGACGTCGTCGCGCCCACAACTTTATATGACTCCTCTTCTCTCTGCACTCAAAGAAAATGCTCTAGCATTTGATAGAAAATTAAAAGAAGAAAAACTTCGAAATTGATAAATCAATGAATTACAATTTGTAGAAACTATAAATTATTTCAATTTTCAAAGCCAGGAAAGCCAACAAATTGAGAGCTAAGACCGTATTAAAAAATAGTCAGGGGTCATCTTCTTAATATAAAATATTGTGTTGCTAAGTGACTTGGTGATACATTATTTTAAAAAAGTGTGTTATTTACAATTCAAATGTTGTATTTTTATATTACACATTAATTTTAATCAAATAAATTATTTTAGTTAATAAAGCTCATATGGATTTGAAAAATAAAAAAATTAATACAATTTTATTAACGTAAAATGTACCATATAAATTTTTGATAGTTTAAAGTTGATTTTATTTTTTTTTCTGCAAAACAAAGCTCATATGCTTTTGAAAAAAAAAACAGAGTCATACTCCAATTTTTAATTGTTAAAATAACCTTTACAGTACCACAAAAAATGTATGTAATAAAAAAATTTAAATATTTTTTGCAATATTGTTTAATATTGGTAATTTTGCAACAAATTGATTTTTGTATTCCATACATTTTATATTATCAGATGGTTTAGAAAAAACTTCTTAAAATAAATCAATAAATATTTATTATTATTAAAAATTAAGCAAATAATCATATGCACGACTCTGTAAATATAACCGAAAAATATTTTTTTTATAAGATGATACATCCTTAAATTAAACATTTTAAAATTTGCACAGCAAAAGACAGAGTTAATAATATCAGCTTTAATATTGTTATTTTTAAATTCTCTTTGGAGTAGCTTAGGCAAAATTTTGTAACATTTTCAAATAATAATTAGGCTTGAAGTAATTTAATTTCCGCTTAAAAACAAAGTACTTATAAGAGTAATATATCAGGGCGATTCGTCACCAACCGGAAGGAATTTTCGATTTAGCATTTACTAATGGTAGGGTATGGCTCAAGATATGACTTTGTTTTTCTTGAAGTGCTAGGCTCTCTCCTTCCCGTGTTCTCTCCAGTCGCTCTCTCTCTCTTTCTCAGTGCTGTGCCTGCATCTCTCCCCTGGCACTCTCTCTCTCTCTGGCTTTTATCCGCTCAGTACATTGCACCTTTTGGGCCGCATTCCCTTTTGTGTCGTCTTTCGCTTTCGATGCGTTTTGACAGTGGATTGCTAATCGGCCAGGCATTCGCATTCGCCTTCCCCGGCTTCTCCTCCTTATCCTCCTCCTTCGCCTCCCTCCACCACCCACCCACCTCTTCGTACGCATTCTTGCCGCGGTTGTCATTTCCTCCCGTTCGCTGTGCACCCCGCGGAACCCTCTGCTATCGCACACCTGATGATAAACAGCACAAATTTTGATAATTTGTGTGGATTGCCGCCAATTGCTCAAAATGGCTAATCAGTTGCTGTTCCTGCTCTCGTACCACCGCTCACCCTGGCACTAGGCTACAGAAGATGGCAATGGCTTAGACTCCGAAGGGTCTCTTATCGCATGCCAAAACCGAGAACCGAGAACCGAAAACCAAGAACCTAAAACCCAAATCCAAACATGAAACCATAAGCGAAACCAAAAGCGATGCCACCTCGGGAATCGCGACCATTACCTCACTGCGGTTACACAGAGCGAAATTTTCGGGGTACAAATTTTAGCCAAATAATAAACACAACTTTCTTTTTTAAATGAATTATTATTAGAAATTATTTAAATATAAAGATGTGGTCAACTATATAATCCCTTTTCCCATATAAAGTAGGGAAAATTACTACATTTAATTATTATATTTTAAATATTTTTGCTGACTTTCCTCAGCATGATTTTTTATAAAGATATTACAATTAAATATTTAAAAATGCAAATATTGTACACAAAACCTGTATTCAAAATTATTTGGGAGATTTTTCTGGAATTTTTTTATTTGAAATATAAACAAAATATTTAAAAATACTTAAATTATAAAAACTGCCCGTATTTAAAATTATTGAAAATATTTTTCTGGAAAAGTGGATATATTTTTTATGTAGAAATATTTAAACAAAATTGAATACGAAAAATATGGTAGTTTTATAGAAAATATTGAAAAAATATAATATAATTATAATTAAATACTAAAATATTTTAGCATGCTAAAATTATAAGAAAAACTGTATTAAAAAGAAATGTTATATATTTTATATACCTTTTTTTTTATATACATACTTTTTAAAATATCTTCATCGGAGATTATTTTTTAAAAACCTAAAGAAAGAGAAAATTTTTTTTGAATTAGGTTTCCCTCGTTGCAAGAAATACAATTCAAAATTATCAAAACGTAGTAAAATTGAAAATATATCATAAGTATATAATATTCATATTATAATTCATTGTACTTGGTTCATTTTTTGCTCTGTGCGTGCAGCGGCAACAGCAGCAGATTGCTGATAGCTGAGAATGTTTACCGTCATTACCTGTGTCTCACTACCTACCTGTCCCACCACTTGGAACCACCCCGCACCGTAACTCAGCGCAACGCTCAGCGCGGCGATATGGAATTTCTCATGCAATTTGCGGTTGTCGTACTTATTAGCTCTAGATAGTCGTCCCCTACATGTTGTGCTGCCAGCCAGCCAGCAAGTCAGCCTTATCAATGGGTTGCTCCGCCTGGTCAGTCCCAGGTAGTGTTACCTGTGCCTGCCCGTTCCCGTCACTCGCTGTCTCCGCTGCGATAGCGATCGCCGGTTGTTTACTCCGCTAATGATCTCCGCGGGATGGGAAAAGAGCTAGCTAATCCAGCATATATATTTTTTAGCTTCAGCGGCTTATCTCGGTGGCCATTTAAATATAAGTATGTTGCCACAAATCATTGGGTTGATGATGTATCTGTCGATTGAAGAAGAGAACTCTTGTGCTTTGACCTATCTCAAAAGATAATCCCCAGCTAAATAATATCAGACATGGTCCAGTGATCCATCGAGCGAAACTCACCTTAATCCGGATCATCATTTGTTGACTTTTAAGTGATCATCGCGCCCCAATAATGGCCATCTTGGGTCGTGTGATCTTTGGCCGTTTTCGGTAGCCCTTAGCCTCATGATCTCAGCCGGATTCCGATTCCGAACGGCCTTTGGCACCTCCCACACACAGCAACACACAGCAACACAACCGAATCACAATTATTCGCAGCGGTTTCGCAGGCCAAAATAAAGTCAGCTTTGACTAATGCGCTGCATCGTTGGATCGATCGATCGGTTTGGCGATCAGTTAGCACCGAATCCATGTGGGCGCAGCAGCCAAAAAATACCAATAAATACAAAATACAAAGAAAAAAATAGTTACCCAAGTCGCACTCTTGTTTTTGTTTCGGCTTTGTTTTGCTTTCCGCTGTTTACGCTAACCGCTGTGGCCAACTGTTCCAATAGAAAGCCAGTTACCAGAGCCCGCTCGGCTCCGCTCCGGTTTTGGGTTCCGAGGCCAAGCCTGGAGGAAGACGATCTCTGCGTCTGCGATCTCAGCGATCGCTGCGGCCTGTCGATCCATCGATCGATCGCCGGATCGTCAGCGGCTAAATATAGATTTCGACCATATTTGATGGCAAATATTGGCAATGAGTGTGCCTCGCTGAACCTGCCCCAATCCCATACCAAGTGGCAGGGCAACGTCAGTGCACAGAAAGAAGGGAATTGTAGTTGTTCTAGCTAAAAAACATAAAATGTACATATTAAATAATTTATTTAAATATATAAAATACATAAATATACTTTTATAAATAAAATAAATTATATAAAGTACATAAAATACCTTGCAAATATTTTGATTCAACATTTACTTTACAAGACAATAACATTGAGAATTATTATCATCAGGTTCTACTTTAAAGCATACACTTTAAACTATACAAATATATCTTTCTTAAAAAAAATATGAACAATCTTAAATCTGTGAATAATAAAAGCCTAAAATAAAAGCTTTGTAAGAACAAAAATGTAAATAAATTAAAAGAAGATAATTATCAAATAAGAAGCAAAATAAAAGCTTAGTAAGAACACAAATTAAAATAAATTACAGGAAGTTAACCATCGAAGAATAAATAAAATAAAATCATAGCAAGAACACAGAGTAAAATAAACAATCCTTTTTCTCTTGGTGTAGTTATATTGTTGGCCTAGTATACTATATGTATGATGCCTGTGGCTTGTAGCCTGTAGCCTGTAGCCTGTAGCCTGCACGTGTTGTGGCAGACAGCAGATCGGCCAACAGGGCAACATGTCACCCCACGCGACATGCCGCATGCTGAATGCTAGGCTAGCTACATGGCCACATGCTACATGTCACATTTTTGTTCCAGCGTTCCATCTCCATCGCTTGCTCAGGCTTCCCTCATTTTTGCGCCAGCATTCCCAGCCTCTGTTGGTCCCTTAATAAGTTTTAATCTATTTGTCAATATTTTCTTGTTTAGTTTCCAAACACTCGGCCTCTGGATGCCGTATCTGTATCTGTATCTGCTTCTATCTGTGGCTGTATCTCTGTATCTGCATCTGTGTGCGTATCTGTAAATGTGCCTGGCAATGTATCTATATTTGCTGTTTCGAGTTCGTTTTTTTTTTTCTTTCTTTTTTTTTGGCCAGCCAATTCCACTCTCCATCGCCTCTGCTCCACCTCTTCCTGGTCGTGCGTGGCATGTCTGCATCGCATTCAGACAATGCCCGCGTATTCATAAACAAGGCATCCATCCGTCCAACCGTCCATCCTCCTGCTGTCCCTCATCCAGTTTCGCCTCCTTCCGCGGCTGCCTCAAGATTTCAGCAAGTTGGTGCCACTTCTTCCTCGCTGCTCGGTTGCCATGCGCTGCACACGCAAATGTTGCCTCCATGGGCTCCTCCCATACCCCATACCCAGTGATAGTAAAAGTGATTCGTTCTTTGATCGGCAGAATTCTTAAATATGAAAATGGGGTTTCAGAAACAGCTTAAAAAGATAGTTGAATGGGTTTAAGTTGTTGCTCGTTTGATTTTTGGAAATATATCGAAAATACCGATAATGCTTAGATTAAATCCAATTTAGAATTATTTTCAATAGCATTCAACAATATTTTTCTATTTTTACAATGTTATCGAAGTATATTTCTTGCTTCTTATTGATCATAACCATTTTAAGGCTCAGTACTGATTTTAAAATAATTTAAGGCATTACATTTAAACTTTTATACAATTAAAAAATATTTTCGATAACATTAACAGTAGTTTTCGATATTTGTAAATTGCTCATGAATATTTCTTGTTTCATTTTGATCAGATAAGTATATTTCAAGACTTAGCACTGCTTATATAACAGTAAAGAGCTTTAATTCTAAGTTGAAAAATAATTGAGAAATATTATCGATAAGATAAACAATAGTTTTCGATATTTACGATTTTTAATCAAGTATTTAATATTAATTAGCGGGTATTCTAGGGTCGAAACACTCTGCCAAGGTCCTATTTCTCGTCTCTTGTTATTTTTATTTATTTTTTTCGGGTTGGTGCGTTATGTTTGCCTACGGCTGCTGATACTGTTGGCGGTCTGCGTCGGCGTCGCTGTCCTGGACGACTGTCGTCATCGCATTGTGTCTCCTTCAGTTGGCTGTTTGTTTGCCAGTTGCTGCCTGTTGTTTGTTGGTGGCTTTGTTTGCTCGCCGGATAGTTGGATAGTAAGTTTTTCAACTAGTTTCTTAGGCTTTTTGGGGTTCTGCGGCGGAAAGTGAGAGCTACCGAACGGATATATTGAAGTACGTATCTGGATCTGGTCTAACCACTCCGCCACTGACCTTGGTCAATGCGATCTGCCTTGTCGGTGGATAGATACAGATGCTGATACCGCTGATACTGTATCTGCCAGATAGCCTCTGGACTGCATATCGCATTTCGATTGCTGTGACGCCAATGCAATTGTGCAGATTGATTAAAGGGACACTTGTTGTTCGCTGATTGGAACCATTGCCGTCGCCATGGCAGCTGCAACTGACCCACATGCATTTTAATTGACAAGTGCCACTCTCGAAAATACACTGAAATTGTTATAAATTAAGCCTTTAGATGCTTGAAAGAAGTTTTATTTGGAGTATTTTTTTAATTTAATCCCAAAGAACTAAGAGCTTAGTTAGTTTAGAGTTAGTTTTTCGTTATTAAAGGAACAAAATGTGCTTTTGTAATGCAATTTTTCTATAAAACACCCCAACTTGATGTCATATTTTCTCTCTGTGTTGACCATATCAATTGATTTATGGATCGAATCAATTGAGTGGCCACAGAATTCGATCGAATTCGCCTTGGCGACAAAATCACCTTCGGCCCCAATTGAGCCCGGAGCCCATTTGCCCATCGTCGTCGACCATCATTAAGACCGATCATCGCCAGAGATTCCGGATTCTGGGTCTTGGTCTGGCAGCCCCAACCGAGGCGTGCTTATCATTCAATTTAGAGCCGGGCTCGGGTTTATCGGCAAGCCGAGGCCCAGAGGCCAGAACGAGGCCGAGCGATAAAGACAACACGCTCCCGTTCCCGCTCCCTTTCCCGCTCCCATTCCCACTCTCTAGAGGCAAAGATTGTCGGATGAGATTCCCCCTCTCTTCAGCTATCATCTGACTTAATATCACACAATTCATTTCAATTTCACGCTGCTATTTAACCTTAACACAAATTCAATAAATTACCGAATCGGAGAAGCGGCAGATATATGAATATACAAACAAAAATATATTGATAAACCCATGAGATCGGCCCGATCGACAGCCTCGTTAACCGGCTAGTGTTATTGATACTGATATTTCATGCCTCGAATATTTCCTCTCCAACTCAATCTGTGTGTTGTTTGGACCGGCTCTTGTATCGCATTTTGTTAATGAGAAGAGAGCAGAGCTCATTGGGGGAAAATGGTAAATAAAGCGATCGGAAACCCAAACAAAAGCTGGATAACAGCGACACAGAAGATACTCTATTAAATAATATAAAAAGCAGCATAAAAAAGTTAATGAAAGAGGAATAAATAGCAGAAAGTTGTGATGTTGATGCTGATCAAGAATATATATGATTTATAGGGTCGGAAATGACTCCTTTACTGAGTTCTGTGCTTCTGACTGATATTATAATACCCTGAAAGGAGTATAAAATTTTTGGAAAAAGGTAGTAATAGGGAAGCAATTCTCGAAACTTGTTGTTTATTTGATTACCAACCATAAACCTTATTACAAAACTCAATTAAAAAATATTTACCACTTCTAAGCTACAAAATATATATTTATATCAGTTCATAATTAAAAGAGTAATAGTAAATAATTATTAAAATAGAGCTTTTGATTTTTATTGCTTCTTTGAAACTTGAACATTTATTAAATAAGAATAAACTTAACTTTCTTATATACCACAATCAAATACTATTTACCATATACAAATAAAGCCATAATAAAGTTCATAATTAAAGGAATAACTCCCAAAAATAATTGGTTTTTGCGTTTATTCAACTTGAGCCTTAATTATATAATAAAATTATTTTAAAAAACACCTTAGAAGTATTACATTTGAATCAAACTCTTATCTAACACCATTATAATCCACCCATTGATGTGCAAATTAACTTGAGACCATAAAGAAACAATTAAAAGGTTTTCTTTATTGTCCAACCGATCGATATATATTATAACTTATTTCCCCTGAAAACAGTGTGTCACGGCTCTCATCAAGTGAGTTATTATATTCAATATTTTCCCCAGAAGTCTGCCATCCTATACCTTGACTGCCATATAATTCTGCTAAATTGTGAACAATTCCATTTTCAGCCAGTAAAAGATTTATTTATATGCCGGCCAAGGGGGGGGCAATGAGGAGCTAAATAAATAACAGCTTCGAGACAAAACGCTCATTTTGTATGCATTTAAAGCTTTTGTAATGAGCGTAGATATATATGTATATATATATATCGTATATATCTTCTTGTTTTTGTCACAAACAGTCGTATCGTTGAGGTATTTTTTTCACGCTTCTCGTTTGATTGCCAGCGATTTTGGGAATGCATTTCAACCTTAAAGCCGGAGAGTCGGAGTCAGACTTCAGGTTGTGTGTGCGCGTATCTTGTATCTGGCATCTGAACTGGGCACAATTTCATTTGCAATTCAACTTCCGTCAACTGGCCGAGGAATTTCGAGGCTTTGAGCCAGTTCAGCACACATAAAAAGCCAACGCGCCGAAATGTATCTGAGCGGACAGATGGAGTGCACGTAGAGAAAAATATATAAAAATATAATAGATAATTAGAGAAGATATTTTCCTGAAAAATATCTCAACATTTTAAGACCCCTTTTGATCAGAGATTTGAGAAGATTCTTTAATAGTTTTTATGTTTATTATTCCAACATATAAAATAGCTTCCAAATAAAGTTGTTTTTCCTGAAAACCTCAAATTTCTATTAAAAAAATATTTTAAAATATTATCTTAACATTTTTTCAAGTGTAGCACACACAAAACTGAAATGAAATGGTTATGTAAATGCAAAAATTGAAATGAAAATGTAATTAATGAGCATAAAATGCGGAAAATTGTGGAAAAATACGTGAAACGAGTTTTCCATTTTATTTCGTTTGCTTTTATTTTCCTCTTTTTATTATTTCACTCAACATCTACTTCTACTTCATCGCCATCATCACCATCAGCATGCGTGCAGAGAGAGAGAGAGGTATCCGTGGGATCCCCCGGTACGGACATTGTCAAACAAACTTCGTTCCAATGTTTGGACAGGGCAGTGCTGCGGATTGCTCTGTGCACGGTTTTTTAATTAAAAACGTATGAATGTATCTGCAAGATACATTCACTTTTAGACAGTCGCACAATGGCCGGAAAGATAGAGATACTATACAAAAATCAACTTTTTGATGACA
>JAEIHY010004740.1:0-24339 GCA_018904565.1 Drosophila tsacasi
TGTCATCAAAAAGTTGATTTTTGCAATGTATCTCTATCTTTTGCCCCATTGTGCGTCGGCGATGCTTAATACTTACGTGGGTGGTTCGCTCACACGCAACCATATTTCGCCAGCCAGTAATACACTAATATATATAGTGACGTACTTACATAATATTGTGGCAGGTTTTTGAAATATTTTAGCAATTTAGCTCGGCACTTTATGGCTTTTTGGCAGCACAAATCATATTAAGTGAAATGTGAGCGAGTGAGCATGTGGCTTTAACAACGCTACTGGTTCTTATGTTAAATTATAGCCACATGATGAAAGATATTTTATGCAGCTAAACTGAAAATAGCATTCTGTATACCCTTTAAGGGTTTACTTCATATCGAATTAAACATATGCATATTTTTTGATGGTTCAAGTGTAATGACCTCAACTTTCTCTAGAATGAACCTATTAAAATCAGCAAATTGACTTTATTGTGAACACATTTCGGCTCTATCTTGCTGTCTCTGCTCTCGCCTTAAGTTCAGCACTTTGTCATACATTACACATACAGGGAACTCAACTTTCCAGCACACACTATTCAATGTATGGCTTTCAGTTTCCTCCTGCCGGGCACAGCTTGGCGCCGCATCTGCATTGCTGCAGGGCTATGAGGGCCGGCTACTCCGCAGCGAATTTCGTCCATTTAAACTTTTCGCTACTGTAGAATTTTCATTATTAATATGACTTTTTAGGCAAACCGCAAAACGGTGCCAAGAGCCGGGAAGGAAACGGGGCGGGGCGGGAACGGGAACGGGAACGTGTACTTCAGTTAAGGCCAGTTAAACGCTGCCAGTGCATTGTCAATGTTTGCCTATGTGAGCACAGCGGGCGAGCCAAGGATGAAGTTTTCCCCAAAGCCCAGGACATGCCATTTGACTTTGCAACAAGTGCGGAGAGCAGCGCTAACATAACCGGCCCACTCCACTCCACTCCATTCCAGTCTTGTTCAGTCCACCGTTTTAATCAAGCCCAACTAATGGTCCACCGAGGCTGGACTCGGACTCTAACTCTGACTGGGACTCCGGCTCCGAGTCGGACTCGGACTCGGTGGGCACAAAAAGAGAATACAACAAAAAGCCAAACCAGCCAAAACCGTAACCAGCAAAGCCGCTTATTACTATAAAGTGAAATTAATGAATGCGCGCGCCTGCGAATCGCCAGAACGATGCCATCGCAGTCTCCTCTTTGGGCTGGCAATTAATGAAATTTATTTCCACCTCCACAAACCAGCAACGGCATATTGTTTTGCCGAGGATTGCCAGGAAGCAGCTACACAACAAAAAGGCAAAATTCTGAGCTTTTTTGAGGTGCCAAAATGGTTTGCGGCAGGCAAATTTAAAAGCAAATTGTTTTGGGTCTTGTGCTGGTGTGCTTTCGCCGCCACAGAGCGAAGGCGTAGATTGGCTTCCAGATGATTTTATTGCAATTTGCGAAGGGGTAAGAAAGAGATTTTTAATAGTCGTCTAGACAATGCCAGGGGAAACTTTAAAACTGAATAATAATACACTTTTTGTTTTGATAATTTAAAGCAATTAATTGAAGTTGTGGCAAAAACTTTTCAAAGATACCATGGAAATTATTTGTACCATTTTAAAAACAACGCAAACATTCGGATAGTTCAGCATCTTCTCCTTTTTATCTCATAACGTTTTTATTTTCCCCCTTGGTTCCCCTTTCGAGGGCTTTCACTGCAACCTTTTTTTTGTTCTCTTTTTTGTGTGATAAATCCCAGTGTAAAAATTTTCACACACACAGAAAGGCGTGGGAAAATAAGCGCCACCCAAAATGCCAATAAAGGCGCCCACATATGCAGAGGAGCAGCGCGCAGGCACGTTTGAGTTTCACGTGAAAGCATTTTTAATCAAAATTCTCAACAGGCTAAAGCAGCGCGAGATCAGAAACACTTGCCACAGAGATGAACGTGTGCGTGTGTATATCCTCCTGCCGCGCTCCTTGCCACAAGAGCCGACACACCCACGCAGAGGCCCTCGATAGATTGCACCTGCAACACCTGCAAGTAACGTGACTCTGTCTCCTCACCTCCCGGCCGACGAGCTCTATCGGGGAGTAGGAGTAGGAGTAGGAGCAGGAGTAGGAGCAGGAGCAGGAGCAGGAGCAGGAGTAGGAGCAGGAGTAGGAGCAGGAGCAGGAGCAGGCGTGGTAAATGCAGTAAATCCCTGCGTTTGCCTTTGCCGTTTTCAAAACGCTGCCAAACAGAATTAAAAGCAACCCGTGAGGCGGTATCCTCGCACTTATTTTTTGACATGTTTGTTTTTTATGCAAATATCGAAATAAATATTAGTTTCGTGGTGGGAGATGTTGGGAGCCACTGCTGCTGCTGCTACTGATGCTGCGTTAAGCGGATAAATTTCGCCCGCAGAAGGCGTGACTTCCCAGTATCCTTCTTCTTTTTGTTTCGCTCGGTATGTATTTATGCTCGAAACGCTTAACCAACTGACTCTGTTAGTCGTAGCGATTTAGTGATAATGTGGCCTTCCCCTCCTGTGCCCCCATCCGCTGGCTGCTGAAATTTACTGTTTACAATTTGTTGGCTGATTGCTTCTGTTCTCTGCACGCTTTGGCCAAATTTATTGCATGCGATAATTTTTGTTTTTTTTTTCTTCTAGGTTCTGCTCTAGGTCTCGTGCTTGCGTTTGGTATTAGTGTATTTATTATTATGCTATCTTCCACTCGCTGTCTGCATTATTATTTTCCTATTACGCACCCTTCCTCCTGGCCGGACTCTGCTTTTGGCCAGTCTGCTGCTGCTCATGGCTGTGTGACTTTGTTATCTGTCGGATGGCGGTCATGTTTTCGGTGGAGTCTCTGGATGAATGTTGGGGTTTTCCCTCATCCCAGAATGGAATGCAACATTTTAATTAAGTGTCAAAGCAAACTTTTGTACATTAAACAAATGTATGCTTTAACTTAAAACCAACGCTTTTCGGGATATCTGGTTTTATTTTCGATAATAGAAGCACCTAGTTCCCGTTTACACCCTCTACTGATGACTTCCAGGTGTTTGGCAGACATTTTGTAAACGGAAAATAATTACGTACCCGGGGGCTGGGTGGAAAATTTATGTACGCGGCGTATGAGTAATGTGCACTACTTTATCCCAGAGTCTACGAGTTAGAGCTCCAACTTATAATTTACTACTGTCTGCCAGCTATTTTAGCTTGTTTATTATTGCTGTTGTTGTTGTTGTTGTTTTCTGTGTTGTTGTTCGGGCTTTAGCTAGTTGTTTGTTGGTTGTTTATGAGGCCGCCAAAGGGAACCACAAAATGTGTGAAAAGTGCACGTAGGCCAGGTGAATGGGGTAAAAGAACATATTTTCGTTGATATACTCTAGGACTCCCTCCCTAGCTCCCTACCGCCGCATGGTCTTTTTATTCTGCCGGTGGCAACGTTTGCATTTTTAGTTGTTAATTATGCGAGTTGATTATGCTCTCTGTGCACTCTGGCGCCACGTAATTGGTGTGCATTTGATTTGTGGCAGGTTGTAACGGTCGCCGATAGACTCAAACGTCGGCCTATACGCGGGAAGTAATTAGTGTAGTTTAGCAAAGGACTAACAACCATGCAAGTGAAGGTAAAAGTTCTGTACAAGAGCCCGAAAGGCAGGCCAAGGTAAAGGGTAACACAGCCCGACTTGGGGGAACATTTAAGCAGCCAATTAGGGGTGCAACCTAAAAATTATACTACACCTTCTATCGATTTGTGTATTCTTAAATATCAAAGGTTTAGTTAAAAAAGGGCTCCAATTCTGATAATTTAGTAGTAATGTAGTAGCTAGATATTTATTTATTTATTTATTTCTACACTGCATACCTAATTATAAAATAGGTTACAGAGGAGGAATAACAGTTTGATATTTATTTTGAGGAAAATGAAAGAAATAAATAACTTTCCTTTAGTGGCAAATAGAAAAACCCAGGATATGCTCCCTATTCAATGTCCAATTAACCTCTTAGGTAACTATTTTGAGCTCTAAACATACTTTAAGACCACTTAATTTTCCTTTAAATATTCTCAACAACTCACAGACCATCGATCAATATGCATATTGTATTGCGAGTTGATTTACCAAATAATTTGCTGCTTTAATCTCATTAAAAGTTATAACTTCTCGGCCTATCCCTTGCCCGCTCCGGTTCAAGTACCAATTGGGAGCAGCTTTTTTTTATTAAACTTTTTGCTGTTTATAATTTTGGGAGTCAAAGAGTGGGGAAAATGAGAAGAAAATATATAAATACTTGGCCTGGTCTCAGTTTAAGCAAATTAGTTCAATTGCCAAGCTATCCAGGCCCATCCGCCCCGCACAGACTTGATTAGGCTTAGAGAACGAAAACTTTATCCTTTGCACAGTTGTAAATAAGCAAAAGTAAATTTTGGCAAGTAATTTAAGCCGCACAAACAAGCTGGCAAATAACTTTCGACCGCCACCCTCTCTGGGGCTTGGTGGTTTGGGCCCTGCGAAAGTTTACCATTTACGCCAACTTCTTTGCCCAGTTTTAATTCAAAATCAATGTATGAACTTAGTTGGCAATGCGACGCATACTAAACGAAACTTTTTGTGTCGCCCCAACACAACTCCTTCCGGTACTTCACATACTGGGAAAACAAGTTGATTATTTTATGGAAAGTAAATGTTGCTGTTTCTGATTTTCCCATCATTATGCTTTTATACAGACTAACTAACTAACTATACGCTGATAACACTTTCTGAAGGGAAACACATACATTTTCTGAAAGCTTAAGATCTTAAACTGGATGTTAAAATTTGATAATCGAATTTCCCTCAGTGCAAAGGGGTTCAATTAGGAAGCCGCACTCAGCAGCTATAAATAACTGGAGACGTTGACGGCTTAGTCCCCAGCTCAGCATAGTAAGGAATCGCATGGCACTTACCTTCATAGATGGTTAAAGTTGCATCTGCGGAAACGGCGTCGCCCACTCCGTTCTCAGCCACACACTCGTAGGGGGCATCGTCGCGTCCCGCCCGCACAGGCTCAATCCGGAGTATGGAAATCCCGCCGGGCTGCTCCAGAACCGTGTAACGAGATTGTGTGCCTGCAGAGAAAAATCACACACACACACACGTGTGTGTTCAACGCTCGGTTAAGTCGCCTTACGAAGCCGGAGAAGCGAGAGTTCGGATGAAGAACTTACCCGAAACTTTTTTGCCATTCTTGCGCCACACTATCGATGGCGGCGGATCACCGCGGGCCGCACAATAGAAGCTGGCAACTCCGCCCACTCGTACGCCCTGGTTCTGTGGCTTCCTGATGATCTCCGGGGGATCTGTGGAAGTTGAAAAAGAACAGGGCAAACTGGTTATTGGTATATCTAAGGATATGTACTTAACGTTTCTGGAGTGATTTTTAATGCCACATTCCTGGTTATTCTTCCATTGTATGCCTACTTTAGTCTGTCAGATCGGTGTCACACTTCTTCTTTGAGTAAGTTTAATTTAATTTAGTCTAGATTATTCAGTATTAAGTCTTTTATCCTATTTACTTACAAGTTAATACAGTGACTAAGGAAATGACCGAAAGACGACATGAGAACAGGAACAACTAGGCCAGTGAGCTTGTGAAAAACTCAGTTGCTTAGGACCTCTGTACTAGTTCTTAAAGCTGCTATTAAATACCTGGAATGCACTTCCGCCATTTTGTATCTAGTATGAGCTCTGGCTGCGAGTGTTGTGTGTTTTCTTACACTCTTTTTACATATTTGTCACAATATGCTGTCAATACAACGTCGCATGTTGTTTGCCCACACACACACTCATGCACACCCTCTACGAACGTGCTTTGCACACATATAAATAATAACCAGGAGATACGCGACTGAGGAAATAGGGAAGCCAGCCAGGCGGCAGCACGAAAAACCAGATGTGTGGCATTAAAAATCTGACGAAAATCACGAAACGTTAAACAACAAAAAATATTGTCATGTGCATGGTGCAAGCTACATGCTGCTGCTGCATGCTGCTGCTGCCTGCCATGACCTGCCCTCCGCCAGGCACACACACTCCTGTCGACCCCAGCAGAGCGCAAAGTAGTTTACCCAACATATCAATTCGATTTATGCATTTTTTCAACAGTTTTTGATTGAAATTAAATATAGCAGCGCTTCATTTTAATTTTTGAGCGAATGATACTTAAGTCTCCTGCCTTACTTACGTGTCAGATATTGAATATATGGAATATCCGAATAATTTGCATCTGGAACGGGCATCAAGCCGGTTAATAATGAGGTTATTAAACGCGAACGCGATAGCGCTGATTTCCGATCAACGCCAATTATGAGTTATTAGTTTAGTTTTATCAGACTTTCGAGTCATTTTGTAGGGGTATTATTCATTAAAAGAATTTATATATATTAAACATAACTTAACTTGGCTTAAACTTATGGCTACTTATATTTTTTAAATATGAAATGTGAAATGGCTAAGTGAACTCGTATAGTGATGCTAATCAACATTATATATACCTTATGAGTACTGGAAAAAACTGACCCAAGAGCTACGGAAATAATTAATTTTGGCAGCTGCATTGTAACTGCGGGATGGGGGACAATTTTTGCGACTTTCTGCTCTCACTCCCTTTCTATTGTACAATGTAAAAGTAGTGTAAATAATTTAAAGTTTTGCAAAAGGCAAGCATAGTCTGGCTACCGCTTTGTGGGCTGACAATTTTGGTTTCTGATGCCTGGCCATAATGGAGCAGAATTTGTTGTTGTGGTGGCGCACAGTAAGTCTGTATCATTTGCAAAAGTTTTCACTCAACTTCGGTAGGACAAATTTTCTGACCATGCTATAAGCGGATGGGGGATATTTATTTGTACATTTTTTAACAGGAAAAGATTTAAAATAACTCTTATACCAAATTTTTTGAACTTCTGCTCTGAAATAATTAGTAATTTCCATTGTCTGATTTTTATATATTTATCATGCCACCTGCCAAATCGGTTTCTCTGCCCCATCAAAAGATGTTGGAGAAAAAGACGCTTCTCCTGGCTCCAAGATGATTTTCCAGCGACGGGCTTGCTGGATTTGCAAAGCACTTGAAAGCATTTTACGCTTACGTTAACAGTTTTTATAGCTCAAGTAGAGAGCAGCCGAGGAATCAGCAATAAGCATATTGGTTTTTGTGGCTGTAATGAGCTTTGAGAGTGTTTCCCCTCATGTCTCCATCGCCGCCCTGCCAACTCCAATTCTCGGTAAATATTTTTTCTCGCATTTGTAAAGTTTTGTGTTTGCTTAAACAATTTGATGGCATGGCAATGGCTGAAGGCAGACTGTAAAAAATACGCACAGACAGATAGCATTCAAGACACTTCCGTGCCGATTCATAAAAAGCGTATCATTAAGGCCATAAAACAGGGATTTCTGTTTATTTGCCGGATGGCGCTCGTGTTGGTTTTAGGCGAAATACAGAGATAAAATTTAAATAAATTTAATTATGTTTGAGCAATCTGGGCTGTTACTTGGCGGTCTTATTCCCTGTTACCAAGATTAAAGGAATAGCAAATGTAGCAAATTTGTAGTTAGCATAGACACACAGCCGCAGGGCCTGTGAAGAGTGGAAGAATCTGAACAGCAGTCGAGTTTCGTTCGCTGGCACCTTTTTGCTGATTTTTCATTTCGTGCATTCCGGGAGGTGAGCTGGGTTGTTAAAAAAGAAAAGAATGACTGGCAACGCAGTCTGCATTGAGCAAACAATTTCGTTGTTGATATGTGCAAATTGATTTGAGCGTTTGAAATGTGTAGTTATAGATCCACATTCCCACTTTCGCCCTCCCACATACCAGTACCATAATCCCCAACTCTCCCGCCCACAAATACTAAAAATTCTAGCAATTTATATGGAAATTAATGCTACATTTTTTGCCGAAGCCTCTGAAAAAACGGCTGAAAAAAGGAACTTCAATATAAAATTCGAATTGATTTTATGAAAAAGTATTTTACGAACGTTAGGCCCCATCGGGAGTGCATATAAATCGAACTGCAATAACTATTTAAGATAGACCGAGAATGGAGTGTGTAAATTGAAAGAGGAAGTGATAATAGGTCAAGTGGATTTCACGAGTATATACCATTGAAATTATATAATGAATATAAATGGCTTTCTCCGGTCTGAAAGATTTCCAGAATATTAGCAAAAAAGTGGCTTAAAAACCATTTTAAGTTAGGATTATAAACTTAATATATAAAAAAGAATATAATGACTTACTGAAAGACTTTAAAAATGTAATGCGTTGCTGTGGGTATGTCTCAAAGGCATTAGGAGCATATTAATAATAATAAATATTAAAATTGTGTCTTTCCGATTTAAAAGAGCCAATTTTTATGAAAGATAATCGAAAACGGTATCTTTCTGGGTTTCCTAACTTTGATATTATTTACCTTATCCAATGTGTCCTTAAAAAAAGAAAATATTAAAGACATTCTATGTTTAATATCTAAAGTACCTCAACTTGAAGATTGACTCTTTTTGCACATGAGCAAGCTAAATTAGGCCAAATGTATAATACTCCTCCATGGCACCGCGGGGGAATTGTTTTTTCCTTTCTTCTTCTTTTTTTTTTGTAACCCCTTTTAAATTATACCCATAACTTTTTACCCCATTTTCCAATATGCCAAAATGCTCATAAAAATTGACCCCGTGTGGCATTCACAGAAAAATGGAATGTGCCTCAATCTCCACGTCCGCATGCCCGTGTACGGGTACGAACACGTATACATATCTACATATATGTATATAAAATCAGCATATGCTGGAGCGGATCGTAAAGTCTGCAGCTGGGTTTTATGACCCCAGCCCTAGTTAGGGAAAACTTCAAAGTTAGGCCTGCTGCCTGCCTGCGTTCTGGCAATTTATGCTCCAAGCCAGAATTTAGCCCGTATCGAGAGTACGACTTTTTAATAAGTGCAAAGTGCGAGGGTATCATTTTACGGGCAGGGGTTCGGATTCGGTTCAGGTTCGGTTCAGGTTTGAAGGGCTTTAGCTCGCAAATAGTCATAAGATGCTCCCGGGTAAGGATGAGCTGCTAAGCTGCTTTCCTGCCTCTATGGACTCCATGGGCATGTGCACGGGTCTGTGTCTGCATGTCGGCGACAAATCATTTGGCCGGAGCAGGAGCAAGGGCAGCAACAGCAACAGCAGCAGCAGCAGCAACAACAGAAAGTTGCCTCCGAAGCGAATGAGAGGAGAAGATGAGCCGAGCGGGTCGCTTCCACTGACTGACAGCTGCAATTCACCTGTCAGCATCAGAAGCGTTTTCGTTTCGTCCCGTTTCGTTCTACTGAATTGCATTGAAATACGATGCTAAATTTAACGATTCATTGCATTTCCCACATTGCCCTGCCACCTCTCATCTGCTCAGCAAATTGCAACTCTGTGTGTATGGCACAACCCTTGGCCCCCCGGTCGTCGTGTTGTATTTTTAATGCCGCAACTTTGGCAAAGGATTGCTAAATCTGCTGAGTCTAAGAAACAGACTGCCGTCTCGGCTCCCCTCCGCCCCATCCTCCCAGGAGCTGCGAGCTGCTACAAATAAAATTCTTATAAAAGCGCAGCATAGTTTTACACTGGAGGATTTTTATGGCCCGCTTCCGGCGCCCTCCTCTGAGCTGTTGCGTATGCAACTAAATTTTAATGTTACTTGAAAGAGTAATAAAAATAAACTTTACGCTAGTTGAGAAACACCGAACAAAAAGCAGCCAGCGATTATTACCAACAACTCCATCGGCAAAGTATGCAGTGGGAAATTTTAATTAAATTGCTAAAGTAACCGTATTTCTTGGCCTGTGAAAATGCTGCTAAGGTCTCGGCAAAGTGTCAACGGAATCGCATCCGACAATTCATCATGTAATCGATAGCAGCAAAATAGGAAACTTTTTGGATCGAGTTTTAGAAGGCCTATCCCGAATTCTCGGTCAGTCAGGCATATAAATGATGCGGGCCAGGAAGTCGACATTTATGTCATTAATCAAAATTAAAAGAGTGTTTCTCGGTTAGTACAGAGCGTAAAGGTGATAAAGTGTATATAATTTGAAAGGTTTGCTGTAGAGGATGGGATTTTCAATTCAACATTAGTATAATTGAAATAAATAAACGAATAGTGAACTTACTACGAGGTAAGAAAAATTCGGATAGTATTAGATTCAGCCAATAATCAGAGATGTCTAGCATATTAGTGTTATTTAGTTATTCATGGGTATAACTGAGTGATTCTCTATTCGTTTCAATCGTAGTTAATTATTCAGCGATTGTCAATATACCTTCCTCTAAATTTCCAGGTGCCGTCAGCAACTGTGTTGATTACATTTCAAATATATATCCCGACTTAACCCACTTAGCTCTTTATTTAGGGTAAGCCAACTTTTACCAACAACTTTTAGTCCATAACTTGTAGCCACGTTCAGTGCCAATGCAAAAAACGACTTGGCAAGCTCTGCATTAAATGTCCTCAAAGTTCGCCAGACACACGCTCACACACAAACGCTTATGAATGCATTAAACTGAATAATCTAACCAACTGGTAAGGCAAACTAAAAATCCCAACAACCATTTACGACCAATGCCAACAAAAAATACGAACAATTTTCCATGACATTTTAATATAATTAGTTTTTGCTTCTAGCCTAATGTAAAGTTGTGGCCAAAAAATTGTCAACACGTGCGAAGAGGGTCGAGAAACAGAGGAAAATATAGAGAAATTCGCCTCGAGTCCTGGCGCATACAGGATACGGCAAAGTTAACTTGACTGGCCTGCGGTTTTGCTGGATGGAAAAACTATTTGAGTCTCGGCAGAGGGAATTTCATGGACTACAGAATATTTGATGTTGGAATTTCTCACTGCCCTTACTCCATTAAATGGGGATTTGTTGTGTTTCGGCAGCCTCAAATGCCCCAATATATCTGTGTGTGTTTTCTTTTTAAAGGAAAGCAAGTCAAAGACGTTCGACCACATGGCAACACTCATTATTTCTATGCGGGATTATCTAGTAAGCCGGGCCAGCTTAAAATGCCGCAAACTTTATGAGACGCAACACACGTGTGGCGGCGTGGAGCACTAAGATGTCGGGTCCCTCTCACTTTTGGTCTTTGCTAAATTCTGCGTTTTCCCTCCGAATAGGCCTTAGCAATTTATGATTGCTAGCGACCAGGGCAAATGACAAAAAACACAAAGGCAAGAACAAGAAGGACAATGATGATGACAAGATAAAGGAATTTTCGGCAGAAAACCTGGCAATTTCATAAACCGTCCGGACACTTGCCAAATTGCCAGGAGGAGGACCGAAATCACCAAAGCCTGAATTGATCCCCAAATCTAAGGGGATATTTTTGAATGTTTCCAAATTGCAGGCCCATTTTGTATGTAATTGAGTACAAAAGGACGATATTATAACCTTAAATCTTAAATAATAAGTTTGATTATTATATTTAAAGAAAATTATAATTACGAGTTTAACAAAACTCTCGTAAAGAGGCAAAACCACTAAGAACTCATCCTCTATCTGCCAATACAGTGTCAATCGTGGTTTTGCCTTCATTTTAAGCACGTACACGCCCTAGTATGTGTGCTTTGATATTTTATTGAGCTTGTCATAATATTTATGAAATGTATTAGACGAATACATATATATATACATATATAGTACGTCCATCTTCCACCGAGACCGAACTGAAGCTTAAGTGTCAACCACCGAATGCTTCACTGCGTGTCTGGAGGTGAGAGCGACAGGGACAATGCAAAAAGTTTTGCGGCGAGGAGTGCAGGATAAAGTTTTATTATTATTAGCATGGCTTTTGGCTTTCATTAGTTTCAACTTTTGACAGAAATTATATTGAGTATAAACTCGCCGTCACAGATATATGCACATACAAACATATTGATGATGATCATGATGGACAAAAAGTTTCCGGGCAACCACAAAGTTTCTTTTTCATTTTTGCTGTTTTGTTTAATTTGCGTTATTTATAAGCTGCCAAAAAAGGACCTGCCAGATGGTCAGCCAGCCCCTGGAAATGAAATGAGCCAGCCGAAAACTTGTCTAGCACTTGAAGTTGGTTCAACACACGCATTAAGTCGGCGGCGCCCATAAGTAGACAACAACAGCAACAATGCCTGGCAGCCAAATGTGCAAAACAGTAAATGGCGAAGAACAAACAGCAACACTTAAGTCGGCTCCCAACGAAAACAATGCAAAGTAAGCCCAAGCCCAAGCCCAAGCCCGAGCCCAGGACCAAGCCCAAGGTGGTCGTGCCATCTCGCCTCAGGCTGATAGCTTTTAAGGGCGCTCTACACGTGGCCAACGCGGAGTGGCAAACGAGAAACGAAAGTCTGAAGTTTGAGATTTGCTGGCATTTTAAATGCCTGCGAAATCCGCAATGTCATACCTTGATAAATAGCTGAAATTACTCCAGAAAGATTTCTGAAGCTTGGAAAAAGTTCCATGGCACATACACTAAGCCATCGTCAAGTTGAAGAACTAAAATACATTTAATGTTTATCAAAATAATATAATATATAATAATACAAACTGAAGCAGATTTTATACACTTGCAGGGTGTTTGACCAATGCAATTTTCCGGCCCAATAAAACCTACAAGTCCGAAGCGACCAAGCTGTCGACCTACATAGTACCCAAGTTGTCATGTAATATATTGTTTTACTTGATGGCAAAAATTTTAATTTGACTGTTAGAACAAACTTTAAGCCAATCTTTAGAGAACCCCTGCCGTTCTTATATATTCTCTTCCTATTTATAAGCCTAGTACCCTGCTGGTTCTCAATCGAGCCTAAACTTTTCCATTCCCAACTCACCTTAACCTTACAGCCGGGAATTAATACAGCCCACCTCACACCAGCAGTACCTGGAAGCACTACCAGACGGAGGCAATCTCATTGGGTCCACTCCCACCGCGGTTCCTTTTACAAAATCCAACAAAGCATAAATGTTATGTCGCTAAGCCTACAGTCATATAGCCGTAAAGTATGCATAGCTTCTTTGTCCTTTTGTCTCCCCGATACCATCCCCTGTCCTACAGCCCCCTCCATCCTTTGCCACTTCATTCCAGGCTAGTCTTTGTTTTATTGTTTCTCAAATCGCTGCCTGTCGCAGACTTTTTTTTTTTTTTTTTTGTTAGCTGTCTAGAGTCTTTTGCCTCTCGTTTATTATTATGCAGCAAATGTCGCGACGCGTCGAGATTATGGAATGAGATACATAGGAGAGGTAGCAGCGTAGGCTTTCCTGTTTCAGAACTTTGTCACGTGCCCCTAAACGCATTATTTAAAAAAATAAACATATACTAAGAACAGAACAGAAGTTTGTATACCCTCCAAGATGGATTTCTTGGATCAAGACATGTAAGAACGTAAATGATTATTTCACAGGAAAATTACAGAGATATCAGAAAACAGAAAAGAGGGCTAGAATACATTTTAGATTCTACGATTCTTCAGCGGCAGCGATATAGTAAGATTACTTTTAAACCATAGTTAAAGATAACTCCTATCTTAGAGTATAGAATATGCACATTAACAATTTAATAAACGTCCTTTAAACAAAGAGATTCGGGTAAATTCATTTAATCCAATCCAAGACTACGTTTGTTGTCCAGTTGCTTAAAGCTGCGAGGTGGAACTGAGTTCATGGACTGCTTACTGAAAGTTTCATCAATTTTCGGGCTTTACCATCTGTTGCAACGACAGGCAATTATGAGGAGGGCGGGAGTACTACATAAAAGAACAAAACAACTGCCAAAAAAAAAGGTATATATATACATTAATGTCACAAAAAAGACCGAGTCGCAGGCGATTAAGATGATAATAACAAGCGACAAGTTTATTGCCCGTACACACATCAGTCGGGCAGGGGAGAGCCGAGAGCCGAGAACCGAGAAGCGGTGGGGACAGAATGGATATTGGGGAGCCGCAAAAACTCTTCCCAAATGGATGGACAGGAAGGAGAAGCCTAAGCTTTTGTGGCCTGAAGCCTAATGCGCCAACAGCAACAACAACATAGCAGCTCGTCCACAACACAAGCGCACACACAAACGCCCCCAACATTTGGTCGCCTTAAAAGCCAGTCAACTAATGCTAACAGCTGGCGACATAAATATCAAAAAGTGCGGGAGGGACATGGGAGCGTCAATGGGAGCTACGGCTTTTGTCTTTGTCCACACAGCCAGGGACGGGGCAGAACCGACCAGGCCAAAGCAGACCATGGCAGACCAGACCAGAGGAAACCAGAACACCAGGCGAGCCGAGCGCACTAAACCACTAAGTAAGATAAGTGAGGTCAAGCAAAAGGGGTCATGTGCGCGCATTGTCGCAGAGTTGCATACACCTTCCCCACTACCACACTTATCTTGCCACAGGGGAGAAGGGGCCTCACAAGAAAACCTGTACAAAAATGTTCCGACAAGGACAACAGAACACAAAACCAGCAGAAAATAACAACTAAATTTTCTGATAGCAGAAAGTTGGGGAACTCACCTATATAAAAATCAAGAGCAAACCTGAATCAATAAACCAATACATTAAATGCAAGCCGAGGTTCGTATATGTGCTATTAATGTTACTAGATTCCATGGAGCCTATGACCGAACCGTCCATAGATAAAATTAAATCTGTTCATTATAATTGTATCTGACGATTACCCTGATAAGGACCCTTCTTTAATGCGCAGCCAGTTACGAGATCATTTTTCTTTTTTAATGCATTATCTGGTGCCTTACAAAATTGTTTAAATATGTATATATTATCCTTACATTCCCAGTTATGTGCAAAATCACATATTATCAATTTGTATCGTTACAAATGCTTTGGATGCTTCTCATGACCAAATAACACAGCCTCCCTCCACAATCACGGCATAAGACTTTTTCACGTTCTCGGGATGATGATATTGCTTCTTTGGCTTGTAATTACTTTCACCTTTTCCATATGCTGACTCACATAAAATAATTTCCTTATTGGACAGAAAAATGCACAACTTAACTTTTTGACAAAACGCCAGCCTAGTCAAATTCCCCGCAACAATGTTATGGCATCAGAAATAGGCAAAAAGTTATCCCTACCGGTCCCCGGCCCTCGGGATGACTTTCATTATTCATTATCTATACCTGAAGCAAATCTGGGGATCACGGTTTTGGTTTGCGTTTCTCGTTTGCGTTCCCTTGGTTTTAATTAATGAAGCTACAATATGACAACAAAGCTTAACAAATTAATTTGCTGGCAAAGACTGGCAAAGAAAATAAGGCATAGAAAGTAAATCGATTCTGTAAGGGAATAAGAACATCAACAATGTAGGGATTTTAACTAACTATCACGAATTTAACAAATAATAAGTAAGTTGATTTCTTCACAACTTTCCACAGAGGTAAGAGTGTAAATTTTTGAAAATGTTCAAAATATATCTAAAATGGCGGTAAGAGCACATAAAAAGCACCCACGCGAATTTAAAAATAAACCATAAATTTAAGCAAAGTTGTACTTTTTCATCTGCAATTGCGAATAATCGAAATAATGTGCGGAGGGTGGAAGGACACTACAAAGTCAAGATGCGTTTGCTAATGTTGTGAAAGAATCGAGACCAAACAGGGTAAAAATATCGAAAATATGCAAATCAACTTACTCCGCCGGAAAGTAACCAAAAAACACATACAAAAACCTGTGGGTGTGCGAGCCATACATTCCGATATGGATTGATGTAAAATTGATGCGAGCAGAGAGGGTTATTGTCTGGCCCGCATAAACAACGAAGAGTGAAAACAAAACAAAAAGCAAGAAATTTCAATAATGCCAAGGCATTGGTTCCCAACTTAAAAGATGGACGAGAGAAAATATGAGGGAGCTCAGAAAGTCGACGGAGCACTTCAGGCAATTTATGGCATATGTTACCTAACACACAAACCTCCCAACCGCCCACATGTAAATGCTAAAATAATACATATGCGTATGGCATAAAAATTGATATGCCAACATTTCTTTCATGTGTGAGTAATTCACAAGTAAAATGCAAAAACTTTTTAAATAAAATATAGCTTGAGTGCGAAAAACGCACGAGAGGCAGTAAATTGTTGACTTTACTTATTTTTCGTTGACTTTTTTCCTTGTGATTGATCTTATGGCAAAGCAAGAATTATTGAAATGCAAAACCTTTTAATTTTTGCATTAAGCGTAATGACTGTAATACCCTCTATCTCCGCCAGTCCCTTTGTAGCCGCAATCACGAATTTATAATTAATAGCCGCCATACCGAATATTTCGATGCCTTTATAAAACACAACCCATAATTTAAGCCAACTATGCCCTGAAATAATGTAGCTCAATAAATTGAACTTTTCATAAATTTTCAGCACAAATTGGCCAAAGGCTGGGTTGAGCCTGGGGCACCAGCGCTCCACTGCTCCTTGTAACTCCGATTCAGCCTGACATTGTCAACGTCTTGGTTCGCCCCCACGCCTGCCAAGTGAATTTATGGTTGGCAGCTTTTAGGCTTTGTTTTGCTGCTTATTATTGTTATTGGCACCAACAGTGACATATTAGGAGCGCCGTCTCCGCCTCAGCCTTCTGTCCGAACTCATTTGTTGGCCCGGCTAGATGGCTGATCGCTTTTGGGTCGGAACTCCTCAAAGGTCCCGTCCCGGATTGAGGCCGAGGCCGGGGCCGAGTCCGTGACCGTCTGTTCCGCAGCGGTCCGTTGCGTATACCGGATTATTAATATTAGAGGAACACAAAAAAGGAAATATATTTTCTACTGACCGGCTGCTACTCGCTACTGCTGCTGTTTTCGATTATTGTCCTTTGCATCGTCCTGGTTCTTATCCAGTAAATTGTTATTGACAAAGGAAGCAGCAGCGCGGCACAAATTGGGCGTTGAATTTGCGGCTTGGTGTTTTGCCTCTTCTCATGCCACCGCCTTTATTTCCTTTTTTTCTGCTTTTCCCCTCAGCTTTTCTGTTCGGTTTCTTATATGCGGCCGACCATTTGTTGTGGTTATTATTATGGTTGATTTAGTGGCCACAAATTGAATGAATTGTCTTATTTAACCGAAATAAGTAATATTGTATATAAGTTTTTTAAATTCAATAATGGCAAAGTGCGTGCTCAAATCAGATTAAATCGAAGAAGACGATGCCAATGCCACTATGCCGATGAAAGCGAGTACGAAAACGGATCCAGCGGAAATGACAGACGCGGCATTCAATTGAATTAATTAATACCAAACCGATGAAAAGAAGGAGGAAATTAAGTTTAAGGTGTTGCCGGGCGACGGCTGCTGTTGGATGCTTCTCAGGTGGCGAAATATATAATATAGCCCGCGACACGGCGCACAAAATATTTAAATAAAGTTCTAATTAAATGCATAGCAAAATACCGCATTCCCGGGATCCACGCAAACGCACCCCACTCCCCTACAATGCCTGAAGTTGAGCAACAGTTGGAATAGAATGAAAATCACTCAAACGACGACATCTGAAGCTAAAGGATGATGAGTGTCGTCGCGGTTGGCAGTGTGAATGTGAGCCAGGATGGTGGGAATGGGATGTGTGTGGGCTACGCATAACTTTCACAATTAGAAAATTAAAAATACACTGTGAGAAAAGCGAAGAAAAGCCTAATAGATATTCACAAGTCTGAATTTTGGAACCCAATAGTAGAAGACGGTATTTATGTGAAGCTGGGTGATAATTTTCGTTGCAAAAATAGAAACCATTAACATGCTATGAAATTTATTTATATTTAAAATATAATTGCTTTATTATTTATTTATTTATTTTATACTGGAAATTATTTATAGAATAAGCCAGAAGTCATAAGAAATTAAAACTAATCATTTTCGATAAGTTTTTCATTTAAAAATATATTGTATTGAAAATTTAGGAGAAATCTGTTATTTTCAACAGAGAAAACACTATCTAAAAGTTAGTGCTTTGTTCTAGTGTACGAAATTCACAATGTGTTACACAGACACAATGGCCGACAATTTGTTGCGTTCTGCAGACTTGGCAAGCTGTTGGCAATTTTAACCACCGCCACCGCCGCTGCTATCTCTTCATTTCCACAGTCACCAAAACCGAGACCGAAAACCAAACTGCGAAGCCTCCAATGGGAGCCCAAGTTGAGTGCTAAATGGCGGGGAGCTGGAACGCTGAAGCTCCGCTCTCCTTTCGCCACTCTGCCTGCACGCAGGCATATTAAAATATTTAATTACCATGTAAACTTACGACTTTTGTTTTTGTTATTGTTTTAATTGGGACAACAACTGTCATAATAATGAATATGATGATGTTTGCCACGCGGCAAGTCCCCGAGTTCCTCGCTCGCACCGCAAAGTGCACAACGCATGGCATGGACATGATACGGAATGGTGAAAGCTGGGACGCCGAAGAAAAGCGTCGGGAAAGCGAAGCTTTATTACATTTTGTGTGTGATTCACGGCACATGTACGTACGTACATATCTCAGCGCACATATGTGTGAGGGAGCAGCTTTGGCGGTTTTCTAAGAATTGTCTGCCGCTTTTCAACACATTGAGTTGTTTGTACGTCCGCTTGCTCGCTCCTTTTCTTTCCCGCGCGGCGGCTTGGGCTCGCCTTCCCTGTCTTGCATGTTATTTGAATTTTAATTGCAAACTTTTGTTGCATACCCTCGACGTGGATTTATTTTATGGCTGGTACTGTGCTGCTCGCTGGGGTTTCCTTCCCTTTTCGCTGGCTTCTTCATCGCCCTTCGCGGCTGTTTAATTAAAAATGCTTGGCGGTCTCGCTCTCTCGCTGTCCTCCCTTTTCTATCTAGTCGTTCACATGCTGCATTTTCATTGCGGCTTTTTTCCAGGTGTTGCCTCAAAAAATTAAGGGAAGTGGTCTATCTCACAAGGGTGACTAAAATGATACCTCCTCCTGAAATATTCATAATATTCAAGCGGAGCACTCAAGCTTATATATCAAAGCCTTGGTGCTGAAACATAAAACATTTCTGACTTTAAAATTGTCCATTATTATAAAATAATTTTCAGAGACTGCAGTATAAATTAATTTGAATTAATTAAATGGTTTTTTTTTATTTTGGAAAATTTTATAGTAAAGTTAAATTATGTGTCTCTAAGATCTATGTGTTAATGGGCAAATAAGACTGACTCAAATGAGTAAAATGCACAACGAGCATATCTTCATATTCTTTTCTTCCTCCTCAAAGAATATACTTCACCAAATACTCAAATGATTTCTAATTGTTGCAGAAAAATAAATATAATCAAAGTCATTTCTAGGTTTAAATAACACCGTAATAACCATTCTTGTCTTACCTAAATTTAAGAAGTTCTTCCATTTCAAAAGATCGATTTGCTTTATAAATCCCTGGCTTGTGTAAAATGGATTCGAGTAACCCACAACAACCCCGCTATTAGTACTGAATGGTGCCATTTTTGTAGCTCATTTGAACTAATTATTTGGTCTTCGCCTGCTTATTGACTTATTCCTGTGTCTTGGTTTTAGGTTCGAGAGCACGAGATTTTTCAATTGACATAGTCAGTCGATGGTGGCCCGCTTCCTCACATTCGACGCTTTTTCTTAGAATTCGCTACTTGGTATGCGACACACGATACACATAAAACATTAATAAAGCTTGTTGTCCTTTTTGGATCGCTGCGTATCCGTGCGTCCCGGCCTGAATCGAGTCCGACGGACTCGGAGAGAGTGGGCGAGCCCTTGTCATTACCAGGTCGGCCCACGTCCTCCTTGCCGCCCTTCGTCCCTTCGTAAGCATATGCTTAGCATAATTTCGGGGATATCTGTTTTGGTATGCAAGTGAGGCTGGGCTGATGATACTTGAAGGAACTGCTGCCGACAACTTTGATTTGGGAAATGTTTAAAGCCTAACGCGGCTTAATTAAAAAACGAAAAACCAAACGCAAGCACAAGCGTTTAAAGTTTTTCGTTCTCTCTCTGAAATTTTTGTTCTCCTGAAAATTATTAACGGACAGTTCACTTGGCCATGGTTCATACAACATAATTCAGTCATATAAAATTCCTCTAGCGTAAAATTAGAAATGCTGCTCGGCAGCAATAACAACAGCGGCAGCAACAAGGGCGCGACAGACGCTGCGTAATTAAAATGGGACAAAATCATAGCACACTTTTTAGCCCCGCCATTGATATGCTGATGAGAGTGAGCTGAGCCTGGCGAGAGGAAATCGTTGGGGCTTGACATTGAAGTGACTGCTCCACTAGTTGGAAAGCTGAGGAGGAGGAACACGATTGGGGGTGATTGTGTGCCTGGATGCGGGCGCGTGTCTCCCGGTCTCTTTACATAAAAATTTAAACGAAAAACTCCGTGATTTTTATGCTTATCAACAGCCAAATTGAAAATAACGCCAAGCTACAAATTTTCCTTCCAGCAAAAGGAAACTCAATATTTGTTGGGGCTCAATACAAGATACCGTGGCACAAAGTAACTGGAATTACGAGAGGTTCATGTTTCAAGAGGAACATTGCAAAGCCCTAGCGAGGACAAGCCAAAATACAGTCCTCTAAGCAAGTTTTTATGACAGGCTACAGATATCGAATAAGTAAAAATTTTTTTTTTTAGAATTCCACTGCGTTTATAAATACCAAAATTTTATTGTTAGATATTGAAACTCTAATCACACTGTCCGTCCCTTCTATTTGGCACCCTCATGTGTGGATCTGAGCGTGCGTGTAAGAGTTGATTTTCAATCGAAGCGGCTTCAACGTGCTGCTGCTCTTCTGTTGTTCTTTTAACCCAGCCAAATCCCCGAAAAAGGCAAGAAACTTATTTGCCAAGTTTTGCGGTTTTTGAGGTTGACATGTTGCCGTTTATGTGACCCAAAGAAGTGAGCAGCGGCAACGGCAGCAGCTGCTCGACAGCTATCGCTGATTATGATGAGACAGAGACAGGCCTTCGAAAATCCCTTTTCGTTACAAATTTGTGCCAAGCTGTCGAAACTTTAATTTAAAATGGGTATGCGGCCCATACATACAGCCACGACACGCCTCCTTTCGGCAGGAGAAACGGAATTGTGGGAAGGAGCTGGAGCTGGAGCTGGAGCTGGGCCGGAGTTGGAGTGGATGTGGATGTGAAAGAAAAATAATCGTATCCTTTGGCTAGATTTGCATTTCCTGTCAGGTAATTACCCGGTGATAGAGGCCGACTCTCGCCATTCAACAAAACGAGCCGCTGACTTGGCCCGTCATCAATTCTAGCACTGTTCTAATTAAAGATAGGCATCAAACATGCAAGCTGAACCAAACGGAACGGAACTACGGACAACGAACTCCAAAGAACCCGGCCGTTGTGTGTGCCTATATTTGTACGATCCAACCAGCACACGTATGTACATACGAGTATGTGAAAGGCGGCCCGCCGTTGCAAACTTCTGGATGTGGTTGTCGAGTGTGTGCTTTGTAATTGATTTGCTGGCACTTTGTTGTTTGCAAAAGGTCGCTGGCAGGAGCAGCAGCGGGCGGAATTTAATAAATATAAAAACATCAAATTATTTCAAATGCCTGAGCTATCTGTCCGACTGACAAACGCCCGCCGAGCACGGAAAATATGCTTTCCGAAGTCGACCGACCCTCCTGACTTTTGCATAATTCCGCCATTTCTCCACAACAAATCGCAGTTGATTGTTTTTGCTCTCGTTGTTTGTAGTTTTCTCTATTTTTACTCCTTCTTCTGCGTCTAGTACATACATAACTGCAGCCGGCAAAACTGCCTTAAAATATGCAACGAAACTTTGCTCAAAGCATAAAATAAACTCGCAGCAATTCCACTTTTGTTGGCAGAGGGCTGGCCCAAAAGGGCTGGGGGGGAATGGAAACAAGAATCGCTATTGAGATGGGAATGGGAATGGATCGGGATGAGGGGCCAGACCAGTAGGAAATCACTGTTTGCGAAAAACAAGCGCAGAAAATAAAGCTCACCAACACACTCGCATTAAACTGAAGCGGAAATGCAAGGCATTCTTATGCATATCCTCTAAACAACTGCACACACACAAAGACGATGGGCGAGAAAGACACACCCGAGCAATGCACTGTGGAACCAAGGACTACTTTTATTCCCCGGATCTAACAAATTTCTATTAGAGCCTCTGATGAAATCAACTTTTCATCGAAAAGTTAAGTTTTGCTGCTGGTTGTAAAAACCCTGTAAAATCGAAACCCTTAATATTATCACGGCGTTACCTTGTGTATTCCATAGTGCGGCATGGGAAAAAGCAGCCAGGAACTCGAAAGCTAACTCGTTTGGGGAATTGCTGCTGCTTCCATCCACTGCTCCCCAAACTACCAACTCCACAGCAAAAGGAATTTTTCATACGCAAATTAAATCTACTTCAAGCCTGTAGCTATGTGCGGCCCCTGCGAGACGATGGCATCGCGACCCGCGGCCCAGACCCAGACCTTTTCCTGGCTGCAGTCGTCGAGATTTACAAATATTCATTACATAATAAACTAAATAAAATGTGGGAATCCGCTTCCTGGAGTCTAGGACTGCAGGCTTAGCTGCACTCAAACCGATGTTACAACTTAAATTAATTAAAGATGCAACTTAAGCTGATATGAAATATATTAATAAGATGTCTAAATTATACATTAAGATTTAATATAAAAATTAAGCATAAATGAACAATGGTTGAAGAATGAATAGAGGTAAAAAATATTAAAATATTCAATTATTTTTATTGTTGTTTCTCACTTTTTGAAAGGATCTTAATACATAAGTGTACTACGCAGTTTATTTAATACTAATAAAAGCATTACAAAACATGAACACATTAAAAAAAGGTAAAAGATTGACGCCCTATGTTCATTTTGAATGTTTTATATAGATTTTTACCGATATATATAATAAAGGATATGATGATGATAAAAGGATGTACAATTTCAATTTTTACCAATTCAATCCCTAATAACAAAATTTCCATTTTTAGCTCATTGCCTATCATTATTTTTCCTATTTCTCATTTTCCCAGCATTAATATCATAAAACCAACTGTGTTCTAATACCACTTGCAGCAAATAAAAGAATACATTAAAACTCCAATTGGAATTCCGAGCATACCAGGATATGTGGAAAATCAATGACATGTAAAAACACTAATTAAACGCACATTCCTGGCTATGCATTTACAAACACAGCTATTTCCGTTTTTTCTGGAATTCCTGGAGTTGTAAAAGCTAAGCAGCATATAATATAAGGGGTTAATATTCACGATTGTTTTTGTAATTTTTTACATATTCTTTTTTAGAAATCACAAATCATTAAATATTCATATTAATATCGTACTGTTGGCCACAACAATTTTTTACTACAAAAACTAAATCAATACTACGTTCCTTTCATTTATTCGTCCACAACCACCAGTCACGAAAACTAAACTCCGCGGTACATAATTATTTTGAATTTATATTTTTGAGATATGGAGCATAATATCAGTTGCTTCCTTCCATTTTTACAGCGCTTAAACACGTAAATTCGATTTGAGTGGACACGCGCAAACAAAACCCCGAGCCACCCAACCGCACCTTAATTAAATTTCTAATTATTGTAATTAACCACATTAATATGACCTCATGAGCACCCTAATTTGCTGGAATTCCAAGCGAAAACAAAAAGCTCGAGACCGAATCCGAGTCTTGCGGGATATAAAATTGTGTAGAAAATTGTCGGTAAACATTTTTACAGTTTATTTGCAGAGCGTGAAAACGCGACTGGTGCCCCGCCCCGGCCCAATTGGTTGTATATTTGTGGGCTGTGGATGTGGTTGCGGACGAGGACTTTTGCCGGACTGCCCTTTTATTATACTATATATGTATGTATGTATATGGAGAGGGCGAGAGCAGAGCCTCAGGCCAACAATGCTGCTCAACGGTTTGGCCTTAATGAGGTCATGTGTGTCGACCACGACCACGACCACGACGACTGAGGATGGCGACGACTAGGACTGCGACTACGACGGCAGCACTGGTGATTATGATGGCATGAAATTAACATTTAATTTGAGTTGAAGCAGCACCTAGCGGGAAATGGCTTTTCGGCTAATTTATGCCGCCGCCGCCGCCGAATACTCCTGAATGCGGCATCATTAGAGGAGCCAAAAGTTTGCGGTCTGTGGGTCCACGGACGATTCCATTGGACAATGCCATCTAATTTATGTTTGTCTTAGCAGATGCTGCCGCCGCCTACCCCTTCAACACCCTCATAAGGCAACAAGTACCAGAAGGCCCAGGCGAATCAGTTAAAACTTTTTTCCACTCGA
>JAEIHY010004741.1:0-15462 GCA_018904565.1 Drosophila tsacasi
AAAAGTTCTTGATTTTTATATTTGAAAAATAAAAATAATCATTATTTACGGTCCCTGGAAAATTGTTATATTTTCTCTAATTTGTAGCTTTAGGATATTAGAAAAAGGGTTAAAGTTTACAAGGTTCTGTTATTTAAATTATTTATATATAGTTATTTGAAAAGACCTTCAACTGGGTTTTTGCAGGAATTATATATTATAATATTATTTTGTCCAATTTTTATCTCAAGGATATAAGTAAAAGGGTCACAGATTACAAGCTTTTTTTATGTAAATCAGTTAAGGTAAGGAGACTTTTCTCTGGGTTGTTGCAGGAAATTCGCCTTCGAATCCCATATGCGAATTCAGCCACAAAATGCTTTAGAAACTATACTAATTCTTAAGAATAATTAGTAAACGTATAGTTTTAAACAGGTCTCTTAGCTGAAAATTTAAATAAATACTCTATTTGCTAATCCATTGACAAGATCTTCTGTGTGTTCACATTAAAGTAGCCTCTCGTTTTATGCATTCAAAAGGTTTGTATACCCAAATTTGTATTCAAATCTCTCATTGGGAAATCTCTTCAGTTACCACGCTATTTATAAAATGCAGTAAAAATTTTTACGATAAAAATGTATAAAAAAAAGAGTCTGCAAAAGCTGGAGAGTACACCCACAAAGGCGCCAATACATCCCGCTGGGCAGTGGAGCAGACAACTAAAAACTGGACAGGTTCGTGGTCCCTGGAACCTGCCAAACAATCCAGGGGGAGAGGAGTTGGAGTTGGAGGCGAGAGGACACTCTGTCATACAATTTTTCAGTTGTTGTTACTTCCTTCGCCGCTGTCGCCGTTTTTTGTTTTTCGCCTTTCTGCTGTTGGTAATAAGCGTAAAACTTTGACAGTTTGTTATCCGCATTTGTTTCGGTGGCTTGCAGTTTTCATTTTGCACTTTTTTTCGCTTCTCGTTTTTTTTTGTTTCTTGTTTATTTTTTAATTTTTGTTGTTGGGACTCAATGGTGTAGTATTTTTCCCCCCTAGCGAGCACCTGTTAAAGTTGCCAAAGTGACAGCAGCGGCAGTGGCACCAGCGCCACTTTCTAAACGGCTCGCCCGGGAGCTGGCGCATGATAAGCGGTGTCCACGAATGATCTGCCAGTTAGTGTCCCCACACTCGGATTATAAAATCATAATAAAACTTCAGAGAAATAATAAATAATAAAGTTACTCAGAGGATTATTAACTATTATTTATATTATTTATATTTAATCTAAAAGTTTTAACTATTAAGTATTTGGTAATTATTACATTTGTTTTTATTATTTTCTTGTATTTAAATTATTTCTTGATGTTATTTTTTGGTACTTATGTTATTTTCTTAAATTTAAATTATTTGTTGGTATTTGTATTATTTAAATATTAAAATAAAATAATTAAATATTATTTCTGGGTATTATTTTTTTGGCATTCTTATTATTTATTGATTAAAAATTTTGTTTATTAATTTCTTATTATTTATTGATCAAGTTATTTCTTTGTGTGAATTCTTAGACTTTTTATTCTTTCCCAGAACTCATTAAATTAGCTGGTATTTATATTATATCTGGGTATTATTGTTATTTAATATTTGTATATTTATTACATTTATGTATTATTTCTTAATATTTTTATTATTAATTTATTTTCTTTAAAACAAATCCTTATTTTAGTAGTATTTTTTAAATAATGGTTCTTTTTCCTAAGTGCACTTCGTGATCCTTCCATATTTTGGGGTGGCCCAAAGCAATTATAACAAAAGAGAACCATTTAAACAGATGCATGTAATTTTGCGGTTTTCCTCAAACCGTTTATATGTCTTTTTTTGTTATACATTTTCGTGTTTTGTTCAATACTTTTCTCACCTTTTTTCCAGCGGAAGTTATCTTTGAGCGTTTTTAGTTAACCACTTTCCACTTTTTTGGTAAAGGGGCGTTTACCACATTTTTAGCTGCAATTATAAATTTGAACATTTTATTGATGGATAACTCATAAACGAATTGTAGCAAGAAATGAGAGAGGTTTGGGTTAAACAAAAAAGTACAAAATAACCACAATTAGGGATCATTTATGTCAAAAATATGAAGTGGAAAGCAATGAACACTTTTTTTCTGCAAGAAAAATTAGGTATGGAAAGTGTTTCGAAAATGTAAAATGTTATAAAAAACGTATAGCTGAACTTTAACTTAAATTTTCTTAAATAAAAATACATTTTTGTATTGCCATGCGGTGACATTAAGACAAAGGTAAATCCACCTTGGACTGCGTACAACGTTTATAATGGCCAAAAAAGAATGCTTAAGGACTAAGGAGATTCATCTGTGATACGTGTTCCAGCTCTCTTAATCGCCTCGAAAACAACAACAGCACTGTGTGTGTCCTCTGTCCACTCTATATCCTTATGCTAGTCCCTGCGACATTCATAGTCTGACCAACGAACAGCAATTAAACCGGATTAAAAAGGCAGCAAACTGATTTATGAGCCAAGGAACTCAAATAACGACAATACGACCACTGAGCCCAGGGTGAGCACTGCCACCGACCTCCGGAAAATTCCCTGCAACTGGTTTCGTTATCCCGATCCGTATCCGGAGGCTGCTTTGGTGGTTTTTTTGGCTTCGGTCCTGCCTCAGTCGAAATTGAAATAATTGCGCAGCGAAGCAATTTAGAAGAATCACTTGCCATTTTCCAGAGTGCGTTCCAATGCTTTTCTCTTCTAATTGAAATGGCCAAGGGGTTGTCTGGGAAACGATTTCTAGTTTACTGTGTAGTTAAATTAATGCTATGAAACATTTAATAATTAAGACAGCCTTAGTTAGATATAAAATGTATATTATAATAAGCTATCAGAAATATTTTGTTTCGACTAGAAAATCTTTCAAAGATAGCTTGAATATATTGTATATTTTAAAAAAAAAAAAATCTAAATAAAGATTAAGTTATATTTTAATGTTTAATATTTTATTCCACGGTATAAATATAAGTAAACTCATCGCAAAAGTACCGATTTGTCGATGGCCGATTAGGATGGCAAAAAGAAAACCCTGTCACTGCTGTTGCCGCTTTGCTGATGATGCTGCTGCTGTGGCTGGCTGGCCATTGTTGCTACTGCAATTTGGCGCATAGATCTGGCCAAGCAGAGTCGTTCATGTATTTGGAATTTATAACCGCATATAGTGCACATAAATCCAGCAACGGCCAGCAGCACCAGCAGTTGCAACAACAAATCGAACTTTATGTGCTGCAATGCCAATGGCTAAAAGCACTCCAAAAAATTGGGGTCTGAAATTTAGAGAATTTAGACCTGACAGAAAAGAAAATTATGAAAAATATTTATCTAACTATTTATGCTTATTTTAGTTGATTATACTTGTATATTTAAGTTTAAGTTCTATAAAGTTATTTGTTTTGTAAACATTTAATAATGTTTTAGTCTCTTGTATATTTTCTATAATTTATTTTGATTTTTAATATGGAAAAAATTAAGGTTTAGTTAAGTTCAAGTTTTATTATCTGTTTGTTAATCTTGTATTATATATTTGTATATATTTCTTTAGTTCTATCTGAAGAATTTACAGTTGATATAAATAATAAATAAATCGGTACTTATTTTTAAAGAAAAGTTTCTATATTTAGTAAAGAAATTTTAACACATTATTTTTAATAAATAAACCATTGTTTCTTACTCTTTTTATTAAGTCCAGTTCCTCATTTTTGGGTTCATTATTTTTTAAAAATATCCCTAGCTCAATGTTTGCTTCAGTGTAGACCCCGTAACGCCCCCAAAACCGTGGGGGCATTTCGGTGGGACTGTCGCCAAAGCTATTGCCACTGTTAGAAATTGCTGGCTGAGATTCGAATTGGAATTGGTTTTGGGGTTCTAAAGGGCGAGGATTGCTGTGTGTACAATGCTTATAATTGCTTGTTGCTGTTGCTGCTAGTCCTGGTGCTCCTCCTCCTGCTCCTGCTCCTGTTCCCGCTTCTGGACACCACGCATCTCTATCTGCGACACCAGGAGAGCCCGAAGCCTCCCACACTCACGCGCTGTTGTAAAATGTAAAATTCCAAATAAATGGCCACGATGTTGCCGCCGTGCTGTTGGTTGGTGTTGCTGCTCCGTCTGATGCTGATGCTGCTGCTGTTGTTGCGTTGCTGCTGCTGCCACTTAAGCGCCTCCACCATGTGTGTTATGGCCTAAAGTAAATCTTCATTAGATTTGCCAGAGTAACCAAAAGGCTGATGCTGTTGCTGCTGCAATGGCAACACGGCCATAAAAAGCAGCGCAACTGGACATGAGTATTTATGGCCACTTTTGTTGTCATTTTAATTGATTTCAATTTTTGTGCAGCAGCTCCAGCTCCAGAGATAAGGATGAGTTGCAAGTCCAAGTGAGAGATTTCCTCTTCGGTATATACATATATGTATATTTTATTTATTGATTAGTTTATGCTTCTAATTTTTGACCCTCAGCCGGAACCGTAAATATTAGGCTAAGAATATATAAGCTAACTGTGCTTCTTTATTCTAATTTATATTTAAATTTTATTGATTAATTGATTTTATAAGGGGTTTTGGCTGGGGAAATACAGAAAGTTCTTTTAGAGATGGGAATAGAGTTTTCTGTGTTTAGAAACTGGATTTTAGGGTGCCTTTTTTTCTGGAAAAATACTTAGACCTTTGTCAGAGAACAAGAGAAACTTTGTAGATCCTAGGGAATAAGAATTTCTGTGTTTATTGTAGAAATTGGATAAAATATAATTATATCACTATTATTCCTATTATTATATAAATAATAATAATTGATAATCTGCAAAGTATACGTTCAAAACCTTTTATATTTATATTTATATTTATTAGCGTTAAGAAAAAATCAGGGAACTCTTAATTTCTTTTATAATTTTGCTCAGCAATATTCACATTGTTAGTTCAAACCTCCCATCTCTCCCTATTATTTCACAAATCTTATTTACATTTCATTTAAATATAAAACCAATTCCTAAATTACTCCAGACTTTCAACGTTTTAACCCTTGTCCATCTTGTGTTAATCAATTTCGCACGAAACTCAACCCATTTTCCGGGCAAAAGTTTTCCCAAATTGAATTCAATTCACAAAACTCAAATTAAATGGAATGTGACTCGAGTGACCGGCCAGAGTCCAGAGTTCAAACCGCTCCAAAGTAAATGACAACAGCTGGTGCCTGCTCTGGAGTCCTTAAAGTCCCTCCTCTGGTTTTCCCACCACTTTACTCCGCTCATTACCAATTGATGAAGCGCACACGATGAGGAATAAAATAACAAGAATACAAAAACACCAGGAAAAAAAAGAGCAAACACGAACTGAAAACTTTATGAAATTTTGTGGTTGCTACCGTTTTCTGAAAAATGTCTGCGGTCTTTGCCTGGCTTGTATGTTGCCTTTCGGCCCGTTTTTTGTTGGTGGCCCCCCTCATAAAAAGCCCAACCGCATTGGGCCCGGACAACCCCTAATTGTTGTGGCCAGTAAACTCAAGCATATCCTATATATAATGCAAAAACCCCCGTCGTCTTGTATATAACAGTAAACTTGTGAAAGAGCAATAAAGATGATTAAAATGTAATTATCCTTAATATTCTGATGAACCAGGAACGAAGCGCAGAAGAAACTTTCAGGCTGGTTAAATTTTAATTGATGAGCTCTCTCTGGGGTTGAACTTTTTCAACTTTTTCCTACAGGGGAGGTTTGTCTTTTCCCTTTTTTTTTTGTTTTGTTTTCTACCTTTAGTTGAGTGCAAATTAATTTGTTTTGAAAATTTGCCAAAAACTTTCGCTGACCCTGGGAACCTTTTTGTTGGTCTTGGGAAAATCTTGGAAAAATGTGGCTCTGCCACTGATTAGATTGTACTTTTATTTTCTAGGGCATAAAATTCGCACTTGTTACGGCAATTATTGATATTTGTCCTCCGGGGTTTTCCTCTGGGGAATTGTCATCATATCAGGGGAGTTTTTCCCTCTTTTTTGGGGGTTGGAATTCGGTGAGCGTATTAATCACATATAGGCATAAAATTAATGTCCTGCGAGTGTGTGGCAAATTGATATGTACATCGGGATATCAATTGCATGTGGTTTGATTCTGGGGCATGGGTGGGAAAATCTTTTTTCACTTTTGTGACTGCAGGTTGAAGGGGGGAAATACACATGTGTCATAAATTATGTTGAGTCACAGGCAAGTGTATGCGAATTTGGGGTTATTCTTTGGGATTGTTTAATAATTTTAAGTGATTTTTTTAAACAGAGGAAATGATATAAATATAAAATTTACTATGCTGGAAATTAAATAAATAATAATAAATTCAATTAATATTGATTAAAAAGACTACAATCTTCAAATATGTTTCAAATGTTATGTAACAAAAATTAAACCTGTCTATAAACCTTACCTAAAAATGAAATTAAATTACCTATATTTTTTAAGACAAGAAAAACTAAAATTAATAAAAAAAAACTCATAGTTTCTAAATTAAATAAATCCTATCAAAAGTATACTAATAAAACAACAAAAGAAAGACCAACGGCAAACCAAATAAAAAATGACTATATTAAATGTTCATCTTTTTCACGATTATTAAAAAGCTATCTTCAAAAGAAACCAGCCTGTGCGCTGTCATAACTGCTATCTTGTCGATTATACAGCTTTTTATGTCCCCAAACGGAATCATAAAGCCCAATCAATGAATTTATAATATCCATCAGAAGTGTGGAAAACATTAAGAGCAGCTAGAAGAAAGGAATAAATAGTTATGGCCACAGAAATATGTGATAAAATATGCAGTCGGGCTTGTCAGAAAACATAAAGAAGAGAAAAGTAGGAAAAATATAAAAAAAAATATATAAAAAAATATACATTAAAGCGGAAAGTGTGAAGAAAAGTATCAAATGGCTAAAAAAATTTGGACATTAAAAAGGCAAAATCCGAGCCTCTTTGGCGGCCACTTGAAGTCGTCATGGATGAGCTGTAAAAATATAAAAAACGCTACATGGATCCTTGTGCCGATCGAAATTAAAACGGCATTGTGTTCGGGTGATTCAAAAATATAAAAGAGAAGAACAAATTTGAGTGGGGAATTTTCCACCCGCTGGGACAGAACCGCAGGATGTGGCCGCCATAAAGCAACGAAAGAAAATGCTCTTACAAAACACCCAGAGAAAATCTAACTGAAAAGTAATAATAATACGTGTTATGGGCATGATTCCTCATTAGCATTTATGGCGCCGCTTTTGAGTGGCAAACCAAAAATATATATTTTTACGATATTTGTGGGCTGTGAAGAAATGTTTGGGAAATCAATTGAAAAAGTCACAAGAGAGGATTGATCAATAAAAAAAGAAGGATCGAATTAAAAATTGAAGGTAGTATTTCTACGTTTTATTTGTTTTGAAGTTATTTTTTTTTATTTGGAAAATTTATATAAATCTTGGGTATCAAAAATAAATATGTTATAGAATCTAAATCGAGGATAATTTACCTTTGATTTATTGTCTGTATTGTTCTGAACTATATTTCATACTGTTAAATTTAATTAAAATTTTTTGAATATAAATATAAGAAGATTACGTACTCTAAGTTACCATGCGAGTTTTCGATTGCGACTCAGTAAAAGATTTGGTTGAAGTGGAATTAACATAAATTTCAACAGAAATGTAGGATAAGAAAGCAATATTTATTAAATTTATTTTTAAAGCAAGTTATATTTAAGTATAATTCTTAAGTTAGAGTCAAGGACCTTGATCTTCTACATATAATTTTCAACTAATTGATTTAACCAACAAACACCAGGAACCACATATGGGTACCTTTTCCCTTAAACCCTCCAACTGAATGATGGTTGCGACGTGCTCACGGCAATTCCCGATCAATATGCATAATCGGCGTAATCAGTGCGTTAGTTCAGGCGGAAAAGGGGGTGGTGGAAAAGGAGGGATTGGGACTCCAATGAGCCGATGAGGTGTGCTGCCGTTATAACGGTGTTATGTCGTTAATGTGCAATTGCCATGTTGGCAATACCAATTGCGTTCGCACACACAGAAGCCGCCTCAAATTGAGGCTGTTAAATTGTTAATGGGGTAATTCCTTACACAGAAGGTACAGTACGTGATGGTTAAGATGATAAAAGGGCAGAGGGTGTGGGAAGTTTGCTTATTATATCCACACAAGAGTACTAAGTAGTTTTTGGCATTACAAAAAGTGACATATTGACTTTATATGACATATGTTTGGGTTTACAGGTTGGATATTTCCCTAGGGGAATTTAAAGAACTTAAATCAGAATATTTATTTGTTAATAAAATATTTTCTAAGTAGATTTTGTTTATATTTGTTACTGTATCACATTTTGTACTATTTATTTTTAGAAAAATAAAGACACCCACTGTCTCGGTGTCTTTGTTACTGCCGGCGACGACATGTTGAAATTCGCGCGCCAATTTAGCACTTGTCATTCCCTTGGCACTCTTCATCTTTTTCTTATTATTGTTATTTGTTTTTTTTTATTTTTATTTTCTTCACAAAGTAAGAAAGAACTGCGATGCGCAGACGTATCATTTTCATTATAAATATAGCACTAGAGAGGGTTGCAATCGGTGTGGTGTGGCAGGAGGCGGGTAGATCCCAGGCATAAGCCACGAATTTATGACATTTTGATTTGCGTGAAATTTGCTTTTGGCACGCATGCGTCCTCCACAAACCACAGTCATGGTTGCACCTCATCAACACTGAGGGAAAATTAATACAAAAATAAAAATAAAACTTATTTAAATAAAATAATTATAATAAACTCTTATCCCTGTCCCATAAACCCTATTAATAAAATTGTAACTATTGGATTAAAACTGTTTAAAAAAATACATTAATTAGTACCTCGATTTCTTGAATATTTCCTTATTTTTATAAGATATTTCCCCTTAAAAGTATACGCTTTGTTTCTCTCAGTGTCCCCTTATCCACCTTTGTGTCACGTGCTGCTGTGGCTGCTCCCTCGTCGGCTGCTGTCGTCGTCGTTATCCTGTTCGTTCTGTGTCACATTAAATGCGCTTAAGGCGCTAAACAAACCCGGGTCCAGGTTCCAGGTTCCAAACTTGAGGTTCTGCCATGGAACTGGACCTGGTCAGGGGCCCTGGCCCACCTATGTGTGCGTGTGCTTGGCACATTTAGCGTCATCGTTGGAGGTGGCTCAGACTCTTCCTTCTTTTATATATTTTTTTTTGTGCTTGCCAATTAAAGCGAAATATGCGCGCATGCGCAGCACATCCCGATCCCGATCCTGGGTACCTAAACCAAACCCCATTCCCGATGCCATGATTCCATGGTGTGGCATGAAATGCTTGGGACAATACCCCCGTATATGCAGCACACCATTTTTTGACATTTTTATGAGCAGGCAGCGCATATATCAAGTTGGAGCAAACACTTGGAGCACAGAGCGACTCGCCAGCTCAGCTCAGGATTCGGTTTGCTTAAGTTTTTGAGCTGTGAAAATTCCTCATATCAAGTTTTTTTGTGAGCTTGTTGTACTCTATATTGGAGGGAAGTTTTAGGATTTTATAAAGTTAAGAATGTTTTTCTGGAAAAACTAGTACGATATGATATCATAAAAATATTGCAAAAAATAGTATATTACAAAATATTGTAGTTGGATATTTCAAATACAAAAAGTATTCCCATTAAAATTTTTTATATTCATATTACAAGTTGATTTAAATTTGGTGTATCTTTTTTACCTTTGAAACACCTTTAAACCTACATTTTCCAAAATCTTTTTATATCTCTAACAAATAACAAATTATCGCGCTTATCGATAAAGTATCGGATATATTAAAAGAATATTTATATATTATCATAATAATATTCAATTTATTTTTATTTTTACCATCAAATCGTCGTAATCAGTTTCTATACGTTTCAATAACTAACTATCGATTAAATATTAACTCAGCATCGATCATGTACAGCCGAATATCAATACATGTATCGATATTTTGAAACACTTAATTTAATTGTCACTTTTCCTTGTATTAAAATATCTAAGGACATTTAATTTTTAATTATAATTATAGTTAATTTATTAAGAAGAGTATTTAAAGTAGTACCTTGAAAATCCCACACTTTCCTCCATTTTTCTTCTTTTATTTTCATTTGTGCGGCGCCCACGTAGGGGTTAAGGAGGCGCGAGAGGCGCATTTTGGCCCGGGGGCGCCAGTTTAGTCCATTTCGCGCCTGCGCAGACACACAATCACAAATAAAATAAACTGAGAAATAAAATAAAACACAAAAAATAAAAATCAGGAGGACGGGGAAAACCCCAGACCGAACTCCCTGAATCTGCCTGCCAAGGGGACATATATCGTGCGAATATTATTTATACATGTTCCGACCACAGGGCACAAATGAAACGCAAATATTTATCACCATTTTTTGTTGTTGGAGAGAGAATATCTCTCGGGGGTCCGTAAACCCCTCGCTTAACCAGGTCGAAACAAATTGAACTGTAGGTGGCTGCTGACCGCTTGGCCTCTGCTGTGTTGGCCCTTGTCATCTCCCGTTGTTATTTGCTCCATAAATTTCCTCACCGATTTTTACGCGCTGTTTTTTTTTCGCTATACTCGATTTGTGCGTTGCCTTAACTTCTTCGACGCTTTTTCCCGGGCCCTGAATTATTGAGTTTGGCTGCGATTTATGGCCCAGAGAATGTTGTGGCGGCTGCAATGCATGGCCATTGGTGGTCAAATGGTAGCAGGACCCTAACCCGGCTTTTCTGCAATTTATTTGTCGCTGGTTATGGTCATGTCAAAATATGTGTGATATGCAAAATAATGAGTTGTTGTGGCTTAAAGGGGCCCCCCTCTTTCGATCTGTAAAGTTTATTATTTTCATTACCATTTTTTTCCGGGAGTTTGATAAAGTTTTTTGGCTTCAAAAGTAAATTTGATTAAAGTTTTTATTGTTTTTCCACTGTTTATTACAATTTTTCTGTGGTTGGTTGGTTGCGACTGACTGTATTTTTGGGTAAAGTTATAGCAGTCGTTTATCGTATATGTATCGGGTGAACTTTATATTAGTTTATTTTTGGTGGTAAAAAAATATATACAAGAGATTGTCTGTGGTGAAATAAAGGGTGCGACACTTTAATAAATATTTTAATCAAAGTTTTTTAATTATAACACAAAGTTTTTACTTGGTAAATTAATTTCAAAAGATTTTTGCATAAATGTGTATAAATCATATTAGAATTTTTCCCTTTGACTTTTAAAACAGCTTTAAACAATGTAAGGTCTTCTCTCAGGTAACTTCTTTTACTCCAATTTATTCTGGCTAATTTACAAGAATTTCCCTCACTTCATTAGCTGCACACTCCCAATCCAAATTAAACGCTGACACACATTTTTCATGTTCCAAAAGTTAACCTCAATTGCCATATAACACCTTACCACATAACCCCGATTTATGAACGTCCAGTTAAAAAAGTAACCCAAAAAAAGAAGAGCACAAAAAAAACTAAGGCAGATTGCGTGCCTTGACACACGAGAGATACCAATCAACAGCATGAAAAATCCGAAGAAAACCAAAAATGTTTATTAAAAAATTACGATACCCGTATACATTCTGCTGATGATGATCTGTCCAGCGATCCGATCCGATCCGATGCGGCGATCCGGATGCCTCAGAGAGTCAGTCTGGAGTGCACATTAAATTGTGATGCATCAATAAAATTTGCCTGCAGCAAGTTCCCAAAGCCATGCTACGAAAGTGTTAACTTCGAAATATCTCGCCGCTCTATAATTATGGATGGTTTTTCGGTATAATTGCAGCCGGTATAGCTTCGGGTTTCGGCATTTGGTACTGGGCTGGGACCACAGTTTTTTTTTCTGGGATCCCTCGGTCCGGTCTGGTTTTGAGTGTTTCAATCACAGCCGCTGACGAACTGCTGCAGTGCCGCTGATGGCTCCAACTAAAAAAAATATATAAAGGTAGAGAGAGGAGGAACCCTCCTCCTCCATAGGGTCTGGCCTGGCGATCTGTGCGTGTATCAGCCTCTCCTCGGTGTCTGGTGCACACGGCAGCCGCTTGAAGTAGCGCAAATTCATTTATCTAAAAAACAAGAAAAGAACACCGCTGCCGCCGCCGCCGACACGCCAACGGATTCTAAGGTGTTGGCCGTTGCTTTGGGCCATGAAAAAAAAAAGAAACTAAAGGAGAGCCCAGTAATTCCGGTAATTTACGAATATAACCAAAAACAAAACAGAATCGTAACACTGGGGAAAATGAGTACCTCATTTTGGTTTATTTTGTGAAATATTTATTAAAATTTTTGTAATATACAAGTTGTTGAAATTTCTTGACTAAATCAAAGACTTGACTCAATAGTCGTTGAAAATATTAGAATTAAAATTTAACTCTATGAATTAACCTTTTGAACCCACTCTGTTGTACTTAAATTATGGATAAATATTTACATTTCAGTACTCCTTTCGGGGTATTATAATATATATATTATAATTATAATATTCGTTCCAAGTTCATATATAAATCCATATATATTGCATTATATATAGCATGTTCTCAGTGTACGCAAATAACTCCACACCGTTGTCGACGCTTATGAATCATAATCACAATTTCTTCTGAGCCCTGTGTGTGAGATGATGATCAATGATCTGAAAAGTGTTTCTTGCCCGTTTTTGGACAGTTTGAGGCAGCTTGGAGAATTGGAACTCCTTCAAGCTTATGACGCTGTTTCTGGCCGCCGGCTAAACGTGCGCTCGCTTTAATTTTCAATATGTCTGGACGATGCCCCGATACCTCTCTCGATTCTCGATGACTGTGCCACAAACTGGCGACTGGCGACTGGGTCAATGCTGATGGCCTTTCGTTTTTATGGCAGACACATAGGCACCTTTTGGGCAATTTATAAAATATATATATATACAAAAACCAGGCCTGGTAGAACCTGAAAAAATCGTGAGGCATTTCTCGGCGGATGTTCAGGATATGCGTGTCGCAGAATAATTTGAAGGCTTCCAAGGAATATTGGTGTGAAGGTACAGGAATTTAGCTGCATTTTTTATTAGCTCAAGTTCAGGAATATATGTTGAGTTTTAAAATTATTTTTTACATTTTTAAGATATTTGAATAGAAGGTAACTTAATATTCCATTTTTCAGGCAAAGAAATATAACTAATCAAGGCAAGGCCACACGTTTCAAATTGGTTATAAGAATTTAACTGAAATTATGCTTCTTGCAAATATGATTTCATAATTTAAAAAGTGAAAATATCCCGCATATTGTAGGCCTCTTTTTTTGCGGCTTCTTTGGGCCTTGCGGAGCTACCAAGTTAATGGCAGCAGCTACATGCATTCCGGCAACCATTTACGCAATCATTAAGCACGAAGCTAATTTGTGTGCCACAGATTTTCAAAGAGATGTTGGCATGTTGCACGTGTTGGCTCGAAAGTCGAGAGACGAGACTCGAGGCTGGTGAAGACACTGACAGCGGCATAAACCCCTTGAATTATGCACAATTATCGGGGCAGGAAAGTAGATGCGATCCTCAGGTGAGCAATAAAATAGGAAAAATAATTGAAACGTACTCGTAATTTTTGCCACAGACTCCGATTGAACCATCTCCAACTCCATCACCATCTTCATGTCCAGCGGCGTGTCACTAATTGGAACTGCCTGCTAACACTCACTCCTGACTGCTAATCAAAATTCCATAAATTCAGACACTTAACGCTGCATTTTTGGCCATGTCGAATGCATTGGCAGCCGTGTGGTAGTAGCATTTATCAAACAAATAACTCTCTTAAGTTTGAAGTCTTGAGAAGATGGTAAATATTGTGCGTGGCAAAATGCGCGTGAAATCGTAATTGTCGGCATTGGAAGCTGTGTTGTGCAATTATCTTGATTAGTAACGTGTGTGCCGTGTGTGTGTGTGTGTGGAAAATGCTGTTTTCCTACTATACATGATAATGTGTTGAAATGGCGATTTAGTTGGACAATTGATTGCTTCATGCGATTCGTTTTCTGTGTAAAATGGGAATTAAATGTCAAACCGTTGTTTTATCCGAAGAATGTGATGGGTTAAGTTCAAGGAAATTAAGGAGAAATAATATTTAGGGTTTTTTTTGATAATAAATTTATTAATAACTAAATATACTCATTAGATTATATTTTTGTGTGTTCTATTTAATTTATAGAGTAGAAAATGACTCATCTAACCCAATCAATATATTAAAAATATGTATTAATAATATTAATAATATTTTCTGCTCTTAGTAACTGATTTATATCGATTTTTTTAAAATATTTTTTCTTTCCCCACTTGCTCTTCGTTTAGAATTCAAAATTTAGTCTTGTTCGTATTCCATCTCATTGTGATGATCGTTTAATTATAGTTTTCATTCGCATATCAAAAGTTCTTTGACAGATCACAGGTTTGAATGCTTTTGATGGCTTCGCTGATATGTTTGCAATCCAGTTTTAATCCAATTTCTATGGCAGACGACGGGGCCAGGTTTTTAGATTACTTAATTATAGATGTAGAACACACGGCTAATTTATGTGCGTCTCAATCGGCAATCTTTCCGCATATCAAATGGCACAAAGAGACATGTGTTTAGCTCGGAAATAGCTTTAACAAAGGCAATAAATTTCCCTAGAGCTTTATCGGAAATTTATATTTTGCATAAATGCCAATCAACGCGTTTCACAGAGTGAGGGAGAACAAATGTTTCAATTATTATTATTATTAAAAAATATAATTATACAAAAGTGAAAATGTCCAGTTGCCTTAAAATAAATATAATAATTATTTAAACAAAGCTCACAAAAATTCAGAAAGACTATCCCAGCGACGTAGACAAAAAACAGATACAATATCCATAACTTTGCCACTTTACGAGCAATTAATTTATGCGTTGACAATTCTAATGACTCTTGATATATTCTCCCCATTCGCCGCGTGTTGGCTGTTTCGGGTCTGGATTCCGAAACGATGCCAAACAAAGCGACAATCAAGCCGGGAATAATCATATAATATTAATAATCATAAAATGTATTGAAATGAGCGCTAACTAGTTGATTTGATTAAAGGCCGCCTGGGATGGGTGCTCAGGCACCTACCTACCCAGCCCCGATCCAAACCAATATCGTTCGTAATTTGATATTGTGTTAAAATATCGATGCCCGATCTCTCGCCTGTGTGGTGTCTCTGACGATCGTTGAGATAACACTTTGGATCTCCAGCCCCGGCAACTGGTTTTTTCTTTCGATTTTATCAAGTCAATGTGATTTTTGTTGAGAATTTTTAATATTACACTTGTGACAAGTGTTTGGGAGGGTGTGTCATGGTGGGTTAATTATACCATGTACCGTAGGTACAAAGGTATATTAATTTTGTGCAAATGTATGTAA